>JAPKLW010001904.1:85955-109293 GCA_026898455.1 Plectranthus barbatus | reverse complement strand
AATGAACTGTAAACTCATAAGTAAGGTCACTAACTGGAGCTCTCCTCCTTCTAAGTAGTAACCTATCAACAAAAATCATACAGTATACTCCACAACTATGTGAATCTACCTGCATGGGCATCTCAGTAAAATCCTTAATCAGAGAAAAATTACCAAGGATTCTTACACGAGGAGGATCGACCATGTCCCAGTACCCGGCAGTTTCAAGGACACGGGGGAGTAATACAAGAAGTGGTCGGAGTTCCTTGTTCCGCTTCAGATAGAGAACTGGGTCAGATGGATCATTTAAAGCGTGGAGAAGTGAGTCATATAACTCAACGGTCCAGCTATGAAGATCAATCCGTACAGTGACCCAGTGATCGTAGAGATGGACAATCCCGATCACCTAAAATACAAATCAACACAATTAAAGTTAACATGAAAACTAATAGAACAATTTAATATGAAAATATGTCACTTACATGTTTGGCCTTGTACCAACTCCTAAAGCCAGACATTCCACCACAACCCTGGACAGCTTTCACTAGATCATCATGGGGCTCCCACCAATCGTAATTATCAACAGTCTTTCCTCGTTTTTTCTTTGGGACTTTATCCCATTTTAGCAAGATACGGTCCTGCACATAATATACATTATAATATGAAATGAAAATTAAAGAATAAAAAAAAATTTCAACATTCATTACTTACAAAGAAAGAGGGGTCTAATATGATAGTGCTGTCCGGGTCAACACCGTCCTCAAGTAGGCTGCTGTCAGCTCTGACAACCATGTCTCGTGTCATACGCATGAAGATCTGCAAAAGCTGATATCACAAAAAAAAAATAAAAATAAAGCAGATAATATAAAAATTCACAACTAATAGTTATGCACTTACATCTTCTGTAATATCCTCCTGCGGGTCATTAAGTGGCCGGAAATATAGCTCCCTACTCATAACCAATCCCTCCCCAGGAACCCTGACTTGTTGCGTGATATCATCCATGAAAGACAGATATTCTGTCATCATCTTCGCAGCAGGAACACGAAAGAGGGCGGTGCGGCCAGCAGAGAATGAGGCGGTGGGGCCTGCAGCGACTGAGGTGGTGGGCCTCGCAGTCGATGAGGTGGTGGGGCCAACGGACTGCGAGGCGGTGGGGCCAACGGGCTGAGAGGCGGTGGGGCCCGCAGTAAATGAGGTGGTGGGGCCCGCGGTCGATGAGGTGGTGGGGCCAACGGGCTGCGAGGCGGTCGGGCCAAAAGTCTGGCCAAAAGAGGAGGCTGTCCAATCTGAAAAGATAATATAAATATATAAGTAAAATATAGTCAAATATAAATCAAATTAAACACAAGTACCTCTAGAATAAGGAGGATACGGTGGGGCCCATCTCTCGCTACGGCGAGGGCGGCAGAGAAGTGTATCTGCGAGGTCCAGTAAGAAGACCTTCAACCTATGAGTAACCCTGGCAGACACCGGCTCCACAATATTCTGACTCACACGATCAGCTACCGGCTCCATCAGTCTATCTGCGACTGGCCCAATAAGTCACTGAGCCACCGGATCAATCATCGTCTCTGCCAATGGCTTAATAACCCGCTGTGCCACTGGATCAATGATCAGATTCGCTAATGGATGTATAAGCTGCTGCGACAGTGGTGGAATATCTCGCTGCACCGCTGGATCAATCATGCGATCAGCCACTGGAGCAATCATGTAATCTGCTAGTGGCTGCACGAGCCCTGCTCTCAGTGGTGGAAGAAGTGTATCTGCCAGTGGCTGCACGAGCTGACCAGCCAATGGCACTGCAAATCGCACCATGTCGTCCGTGGACATCCCGTACCACTCGTACCATGGAGGCTGTCCAGTCTGAAAAGATAATATAAATATATAAGTAAAATATAATCAAATAAAAATCAAACAAATTTAAACACAAGTACCTCTCGAGGCTCTGCAGATGCGGAACGTCGCGGGCGCTTCTTAGCCCGTCGCCGAGGAGAAAAATGAGTAGGCTCGAAAGAAGAGCGGACTGGAACCTCAAAACCACCACTCCTCATTTCGAACTCTGGCCATGGGTCGCGTTGTAGCGGCGACTGCTGCGGCGGCGGCGAGGGACGGGGCTGAGGTGATGGCTGCTGATGTGGCGGCGACTCCGACTGCTCATGTGGCGGCGACTCCGGCTGCTCCGGAACCCTCCTCGAGGTACTAGCAGATGGCTGAGAGGCTGATCGTCGGGGCTTGAAGCCCCTATAAGGTATATATCTCCGAATCAACGGGTTCTCAGCATTCCTCAAGCTGAGCCAACCCTCAGAATCGGCCTCATCATCTGTCGGCTGTAGTGTAGTACTGCAAGCATGCTGAAAAGAAACATAAATGAAATAAATAAAATAATACTTAAATTATAATATAAGTATTAAAAACTGTAAACAATAATTACCTCATGTCTGAAAAAAGTGGTGAAGTTGGAGTCCCTAATATAAACAGGTCTCCACAACAGGCATCGAGGCCTAGTCTCCTGACCCTCATCTGGCTCAATGCGCTTCGCAACTAAGGCTGCCAGATCAGGGATCACCTCGTACGACCATGCCTGCACAATAATGCAAATAATTTACAATCTAGTCTTTTATAAATTAAAAATTAAATAAATAAAAAAAAATTACTAAGAATTACCTCCAACACCCAAAAAAGGGCCATATACATGCACTAAAGGCACCTTCGTTGTCTTTGATGATCTGATCACGACAGACATCTGATACAGCAAAATACTGAAGGACCACGAGCCCCAAGGGAATGCCCTCCACTGATGACGTCTCTCCACCAATGCATAAATCCAGGGGTCTACGTGTCGCTTCCCATCGTGGCACATCAGCATACGGTAGAAAAATAGAATCTCAGCGATCTTCACGTAATCATCAGCAGAATCGCTCAAACTCAGCTCGGTTCTCATAAAATCAACATGCAACTGGTCAACAGAAGGAAGGGTAGTGTAGTGAGAATATAAACAACCATCCTCCGGCAAAATATGAACTCCAGTAGGGTCAAAACCCGAATCTCCGAACCGCAGCCCGGTCATCAAACAGAACTCATCAGCGCCAAATCTAATGTTGGTTTCACCAACACGAAACCACAGCTCATTCTCCGCTCCCTCCACCTCAATCTCGTGGGTGATCAGTGCCCACGTAGCACGTATCGTGCTCTTCTTCCACCGAAAACTCAGAAAATGACCGAACGGTCCTTCCCTAAATAATTCCAAACTCTCCTCTCCAAAGCTCAACAAACGAACCCGAATATCCTCAAGAATGTCCCGGTCGTAAAAATTATCGACCGCGGGACTTTGCCCTGCAAACTGGGCCTGATCCACTCCCAAACCTGCAATTAAATAAAATACAATATGTAAATAAAAGGGAAATTAAAAGAATAAAAATCAGAATTTTTTGGAAAAAAAATCGAGATCTCGACATTAATCTCGATTTAGATATCGAGATCTCGATATGAAAATTGAGATTAATGTCGAGATCCCGCCAAAATAAAATTCCGATTTTTAAAAATTGATGACGAGATCTCGACATCCCTAGTCGAGATCTCGTCATCTCCCTCCTAGGGCGCGCAGTCTGTTCGTATTTTTACAGTTCTACAGCAAAAATCCATTCCTAAAGTATTTCTAGTCATGTTAAAGCATATAAATCGACGAAATATGAATTTAATCAACTTCATACACATAATAAAACATGTATTCGACGAAAAATTGCGAAAAATCAAAGAAAAATTCAAGGTAAAAATCGCGCTAAAAAACGAGCCAAAAATCGCGAAATAATGGGATTTAACTTACTTGGTTCGGGTTTTCTTCTTCTCCAGACATCACGTAGACGTAATGTGGATTTTTTTCCGGGTTGAGCGTGCGAAATCCGGCGATTTGAAGCTTTGAATCGGAAAAAATGGCGTGCGTCGGTGGTGGGTGTTCGACGGGATGAGAGAGAGAAAGGGGGGAGTGGGGTAGGTGGTGGGGTAGTTGGTGGGGTAATGGATAATAAATCCAAAAACAATTAATGCTACAAGATTTTAAAATTCAATTTCTCTCTCCAATCATTGGCAAAGTGGCTAAAAAAACATGTATTTTTATACATGTGGCTAGATAACTTAACAAGTTATCAAAAGTGGCTAGATAAATTTTGGCCTCTTTATTTTATAAAATATAAAACGTAAATACAAAATAAGATTTTAATTTAATAATAATAATATATTAAAAAAATAGATAATATAATATTCAATATTATAATTAAAATTATATAATCATATAATTATTATAATATTTTATTAATAAATAAGAAAATAATTATAAAACAACATAAAATAAAAATAAAAATAATTTTGGTAATATGATTTGGGAATGAGAATGAACCCACCAATTTGGAGGATTTTGATAATTCTCAAATATTTGAGTATTATTCCTGTTTTTCTACCCTTCAACTAAAAGATAGGTTCCGGGATCATTCAATTCCCTCATTCTGAAGCCCACCAACCAAACGAACTCTAACAAACTACACATAAGGTGTACTTGCAACTCCTCCACCGTAAGAAAGCTCTCCAAAGATTGATTATGTCAAGAGTATACTGATTGTAAGAGGTTGATTAGGGCGGATAAGGCACAAATCGATCTTGAAGATTGGATGCTCAATAACTCGGTGTAATTGCTCAAACTATCTTCAAGCACGTCATGCTCTTTTTATTCTTGCTTGGAGTGCACAGCCTCGTACCCACTTATTTACTCCTTGGACGTGCTGCACAGAGCTTTCCCACTTTCCACTTGACCTTGACATAACCGTCGATCAATGCACAACACTCCTTATAATTTAGGAACAAAGAGAACAATAATATAATATAATATACAATTAGTAATAAAGACATACAAGTTCCCTAATTAAAAGGAACAGAAAAAATATAAAAATATAGGGTTACAAACGATCCTTAAAAGACAAGTGTTTGTTGTAATCGCTTGCAAGAAGGATAATATTAACATCGATCTTTATGTCAAAATAATACTTAAGTTTAAAAACAAGATGTTTGAGCATCCAAATGTTATACTCGTAAAAACTTTAACACTCTCACTAACAAAAATATATATAAAAAGGGAAGGTCTCAGGTTAGGCACGCCTAAACAGTTTAGACGAGTTTTATCCATTAACCCAAACCAAATTCATCTAATATACCCTAATTAGGAATTAATAATCCTTATTTGAGATGAGTGAACCCATTTAAGTATGAATAAAACCCGCCTACCGTTTAGGCGGACCTAACGCAAATTTTGACTATAAAAAAAGGAATTATATATTTTAATCCAATAATTGAGATTGAGAAAAGAAAACTTTAAAATAAAGAAAAATAAAAATGTTTTCAGCGGCCTTTCTCAGATTTTCTCTCTCCAAAATGTTCTCTCTTTCATTTCTCCGCTTTTGATAAGGCCGGGATTTCTCCCCACTGAAATCTGAAACCCTCGAAACCAAATTCACCCTTTCTATTTTCGGGTTTTTCATCGACCAGGTAAATTTTTTCCGATTACCTTTGATTGTTTCGTGAAATTCATACTTTTCTAAATCTCTGCTCCTATCACGGTTGCGTAGATTCAATCCCTCGTATAGGAGCATTTAGTTATTATTCAGATCGCTGGGTTTTTTACAAGTAACCCTTATCAATCGAGTGCATCTGTGCCTACTGTGATTTGACTGTTTCTTGACCTTTAATTTTGGCGTTTATGTTTCTTAATTGTTCTTTGATTTTCTGTTCCTTGTATCCAGTCGCATTACCTGTTGCTGAATTATGTGGGTGGGGATTTAGTTTATCCTCTTGGGTGATTTTGTGAGTGTGTAATTTCTCTTTGCTGGAGCTTTTGAATCCATTTCAGCTTATATGTTATGCTTAGCTAAGATACACTAGAGGATTGTTGACTGATCGAGAATTCAATAATGGGGGTTAAGTTAATCTCTTTTTTTAATCACATGTTCAGTCATGTTGGAAACTGTAGTGCTGTTTCAGTTAGGTTTGATTGACATTCAAAAAATCTTTGTTATTAGAGTGATTACAATTTCGCTTATCTCTAAACGACTTTAATTTAACTGGCGATATCATTCACTTTTCTTGGCGCTGAATGCACTATGAAGTTCTTGCATTCTATTCAGTGATGTGCTGATGGAAGTCCAATATCATATATCTATGTGCTCTAGAGTATAGGTTGTATTTGGTCTACGCATTCTCTTCATTGTCTATTTTCTGTTATCAACATTTTTTTTGGCAAATAAATTATTGATATCTTCACTCAAGCATGAAGATTAAACACTTCCACAATCAATGTTTAGTTACTGGAGTTTTTTCTTATTGATTGATTGTTGATTTTGTATTGCGTGGAACGTGGATGATAAGTGCTTGAGCAAAAAAGGATTACTGTTATGTTTCTTATATTGCTTCTATACTTGGTTGTCTTTGTGTGTAATATTTCCTGCATTATACCTTTAGGCACCATGATTAGGTTGTTCAAAGTTAAGGAAAAGCAGAGAGAACTTGCAGAAAGTGCTAATGGGAAGCCTCCAGTGAAGAAGCAGAGTGCCGGAGAACTACGTCTTCAAAAAGGTTTGCTCTTTTTTATAGACGAATGTTTAGAGATTCTTTTCCAATATGCATCAAACACCTGACTACCACTTATTTTATTGTCTTATCTGTCAAAGAAGAAAATTGTTGTTCTGTTGGCTGGTTTAACATTTAGATAGTTTTTTGTTATTATATAATGAAGTTGACAATCTCACCTGAATTGCTCAACCAAACAAACTTAAAAATAAAATGTTGAAAAGAAGCCACTGTGTGTGATGAGCTCTAATAAAGCTGAATCCTTAGAAATTTGCGGGCTATGTTTTTCTGTTGGGTATCTCATCTGTCACTAGTATATAATTGCTCTATCACCACCACCTCCTAGAAACACCTGACCAATAATAGAGCCTTCAAACCCAAAACTCTGTCATAATTACATTTTGAAAAAGCCCAAGATCATATTTCCTTCATTCAATCGAAACCGTCCCATGACAGGCACCATCAGACGGGGCCACTTTTTAAATTTCTCAATATTGATGAAAGTAACGTAATGCCTACAACTCAATATCTTACACTTTCCATTACAGCCTTTTAGAACTTATCTTCTCTGCTGCCATCATTGCATGCATGGACTTATCATTATATCTGTGTCCACTAGTCGGACTGTCTGTATGTCAAGGGAGAAGGGGATCTTTCCGTGTACTTAAAACCCGAGTAGAGTTTGAACATTTTCCTTGTACTAAAGTAATTGTTTTTCATTTCTTTTCAGCTTAGTAGCTATTTTTTTTTCTTTAATCTTAATTTCACTGATATGATACCTCTACTTCAGAGAGAGTACTCTCTGCTTCTTTATGCATTTGATGCAAACTTCTTTTAACACTCTTGATGTAGATATTAGTGAACTGAATCTGCCGAAAACCTGTAGCATCTCATTCCCTAATGGCAAGGATGACCTCATGAACTTTGAAGTTACCATTCGCCCTGATGAAGGATATTATCTGTAAGTGCTCATGCGTAAGTTGTTTTTTTTTTTTTTTTTTTTTTTTTAACTTTTTCCTGATTCTTTGTTATGCTCATAAATATTATTACCATGGGTTCAGGAGTGGAACATTTGTTTTCTCATTCCAGATTTCACCCATCTACCCCCATGAGGCACCGAAGGTTAAATGCAAGACAAAGGTAATGAAATCCCAGTAGCTCAGTTGTGGTGTCTCGTAATGAACTTCCCGAAATTCTATTAATGTTTGATTTGAATCTTCTTGTCAATTCTTGGTAATGAATGTTGCAGGTCTACCATCCAAATATTGACTTGGAAGGAAATGTCTGTCTAAACATTCTCCGGGAAGACTGGAAACCTGTTCTGAACATAAACACCATCATATATGGGCTGTACCACCTTTTCACGGTATAGAAATAATATCAACATCTACGAACACAATTTTTACAGTTTTATTGTTCATCCATCATCACTTACGAGATGCGCGTGCAGGAACCAAATCACGAAGATCCACTGAATCATGATGCTGCTGCCGTGTTAAGAGACAACCCGAAAATGTTTGAATCTAATGTTAGGAGAGCCATGTCTGGTGGCTATGTTGGACAAACATTCTTCCCTCGCTGCATATAGTAAGTGAACTGTACATTTGGACGCCTATCTAAACTGTAGTCTCTCTCTCTCCTACAAATTGGAAGCTCGTTCAAATCTCAGTGAAATTCATGTATCTCTGAGAAGCACAAAAAAATGTGTGTTATGCTATGCAACACATGAAATATTAATTACCTTTCGTATAGAAAGAGTGATGGATTTGATTTTTGTTTCAATTATTGGTGGTTGTGATCCCATTTCTATCAAAATCTTGCCTTTTCAACCACTATAGTTGGGGTTGATGGTGATTCGAGGGTACATTGAAGGTAACGACTAGTCATATCACAACATTTATCAAATTTATTAGTTTGATAAATGAGAGGTGGCATGTGCAATGGTATCAATAAAAGCTGTATTTTGAAAAGTGAGTTTTTGTTTGGTTTAATTACATTGTGAATTTTTGAAGGAGTTGGATTTTTTGAACTTTATACATGTTGAAATTATGAAATAGTCAATTTAAATAGTGTATCTGAATATTTTTGTCACACTTATAAATACATCTAAAATATAGTTAAAAATACATATTTCTAGGTGAAATTCAGACAACTTTAAAAAGTAAAATAATATTTATTAAACATTGTGTAGTGTTTGTGAGAAAGTATGCAATGTGTATGCAGTGTTTGTGAGAGAGTATGAGTGCGATACGGGTGCTAGTTGACAGCGATCTGGATTAAAAAAATATAAAAAAAGAATGGTCAATATGGAAGGGTTCGGGTGCGATTTGAGGGCGACCAAGTGCGACCTGAGAGGAATTGGTATGCTTATTATTATTATTTTTTTAATTATATAAAAATATTGGTAAACCTGAGCGCGACCTTCTGCGACCCATGTGAGATTTAAATAATATTTTTAAGTTCTAAATATTGAGTAAAGTATTTAAAATATATATATTTTTTTATGTTTCAATTTCATCACCAACCTAAGAACCATTGTTTGATTAAGATATTTTAGCACATCCAAATTAAAAATTTGTACTTTCGGTCATATTTGATATATATTGATAAAAATTGCTAAAATAATTATGTGTTTCATAAAATTGATCATTTTAAATAATTAAGAATATGTTTATCATTAGATTTCCAAATGAAACTGATTAAAATTTAAGATTGAAGAATATATTTATGCATTAATTGTCGTTAAAAAAAGTAGATCAAGAGACAATGATTGAAAGAAATAGAGAGATTCTTGCAGGAAAGGAAGCGTAGTCCTCGTGAGGAATGCAATGCAACATAACATACGCTACTCTTACCTACAACTCCACCTGCCACCCCCAAACAACAATATATGCTTCTACAGTAGAGAGAGAGAGAGAGAGAGAGAGAGAGAGAGAGAGAGAGAGAGAGAGAGAGAGAACATTAAAGGTTGTAGTATTTTTTTCACAAGAGAGGGAATGGGGAGGGCAAGAAAATGATGTGGGAAGGTGGAGGATCAGCCGCAGCTGACGGAGCTGGTGATGGAAGTGGTGGCGATAGCGGCGGTGCGGGGAGGAGGAAGCCATCTTGGAGGGAGAGAGAGAACAACAGGAGGAGAGAGAGGAGAAGGAGAGCGATTGCTGCCAAGATTTACTCGGGGTTGAGGGCTCAGGGGAACTACAATCTGCCTAAGCTCTGCGATAACAATGAAGTCTTGAAAGCTCTCTGCGCTGAGGCCGGTTGGATCGTTCATCCTGATGGCACTACTTACCGCAAGGTCCCATTTTTTTCCTTTCTTTCGCCCAAATTTTCTTGCAGATTTTGTTTCTCAGTTTGTATTTGCTTGGATCTGTAGGATTAAGGATGTGGGTCTGCCTGTTTTGGATCAAGACTCCATTTTCTGATATGGGTGTTGGGGGTGCTAGGGTTCTTGATTTTCAATCGTGTAGTAAAATAGTAGGTCAAAACATCAATTTTAGCCCTCTTTTGTTCAATGCTAGTACCAACTATTATGTCCTAATTATAAAAAACTATTCAAATCTATGACAAAGAAATTTCGGATATGGAAAATATGATGGAGCATGCCGGAAACTCATGTCATTTGATTTAAACCGTGTCATTTTTTTAAAAAAATTTGACATGGTTTCCGGCATGCTCCATTAGTTTTCTGATGCCGGAAAATTTTCTTCCTTCTAGATAGTACTAGAATTGAACAAAGACAATAGTTTGAACTAAAATTGATGTTTTGGCCTAAAATAGTAATAGTGATCACTCTCTCCCTCTCTCAAGGTTTGAGGCATTGTTATGAATATGGATCTACTTCATGTTGGTTTGCTGCATTTTCTGTTAAATTTGGTGATCTAAATGATGGATGAATGCCTGCATTGTGTTATGATCATCATCACTTGCTAAATCTATGTAAAACTCAGGGATGCAAGCCATGCCCAATGGAAATAGGAGGAACTTCAAGAAACCCAAGCCCTCCATCTTCATATTTCCCAACTCCAATTCCTTCATACCAACCCAGTCCCCAATCCTCCTCCTTCCCCAGCCCCTCCCGCCACCACGCCGCCGCCGACGCCTCATTCGCCTTCCTCCTCGGCTCCATTCCGTCGTCTCTCCCTCCTCTCAGAATATCAAGCAGTTGCCCTGTGACACCACCTTCCTCATCCCCAACAAGACCCCCTCACCAAACTATCACTCTGGAGAATCTTGCCCAAGGATCCATGTCTGCCTTTAGTGTCCCCTTCTACGCTGCTTCTGCCCCGGCAAGCCCCATCCGCGGCCAGCGTTTCACAGCTGTTCCGATACCTGAGTGCGATGAGTCCGACTCATCCACCACTGATTCCGGCCAGTGGATGAGCTTTCAGGCGTACCCGAATGCCCCCAACATCGCGCCACCTTCTCCAACCTTTAATCTTGTGAGACCTGTTGCTGCAGAGGCAACTCCTTCCATGGATGCAGTGATGTCGGATAAAGTCAAGGCTGCGGAGTTTGACTTCGCGAACATGGCCGTGAAGCCGTGGGAAGGGGAGAGGATTCATGAGGTGGGAATGGACGATCTTGAGCTCACACTTGGCAATGCTCGCTCATCATGATGAACCTTAGGAAGATCTTGTTATCTCGTAATGATCGGCGGTGGCCACGGCTCCGGTAACTACCTGCCGATGATCGAGTTCTTGAAACTCCCATTTGGGCGTAAACTAGTCTAGTAGAAAGATTGGATCTTTCTATTTTATCAGATTAGCTTGAATTTGAGTTGTATTCATTCAAGATTCGAAAGATGGTTTAATTGTTACTTGTAGAGACATTATGTTGTAGATATTAATATTCTTCCCAAATCCTAGATTGAGATTGCTGCTTTCTTGACATAGTATTATCGGGTGTGCAAGGTTTGATCGAAACCGGCTAAACTAAATGAATTTGGATGATTTGGCTTATTTTAAAAAAATGATTGGACGGGTTGATCTAAAATATCTTAAATAGGATAATTTTGTTTGGCCGACGGTTTGAAAGATGAAATTGCTAGTTTCGACCTGACCGATCGTATAAATAAAATTATTTTAAATGTAATAATGATAATAAAATATTACTTTATAGAAAATTAAAATATCAATTGTATTGATATGCATGCTCGATGTTTATATTCTTTCAAATTGCAACGGTATAAATTAACTTATATTTCATTTTTCCTTACAACCACGACATTTTTCATTTACTTATTTATTACTTGTCTTCTATTTATAATTAATGAAAAGCAAAAAATATTTTTATTAATCTTATTTTTTTGTATTATTCTTTCATTAATATTTAATAGTCAAACAGATATAAAAATTCCATTGTTTGCATTATTAAATAATCTTTCAAACAATATAATATAACCGAATCAATACGTTTTAGTATGATTTGACCGATTTGGTTTGTAATAATTATTTAACTGCTTTAATTTGTAAAAATCTCATACAATAACTATTGATTTGATCCATATTTTGCCCCTCAAACCGGCTAAACCGAACCGTACACACCCCTATCATATTTATTCGAGACTCTAAAGATGGCTTAGTTGTCAATTTACGACCCCATCTCCTTATTGCAAACATGTACTCCCTCCGTCCCGAGTTATTAGTCCCATATTCCTTTTTCGTCCGTCCCAACTTATTAGTCCTATTTCCTAAAATGGAAAAAAATCTCCTCACACCAATAAAATATTAATTCCACTACACTCACAAATATTGGTAACTGTGCCAAAAGCAAATGAGACTAATAACTCGGGACGGAGGGAGTACTATATTGTTTCTGTAAATGAGAAAGAATCTTGAGCATTTGCATCAGCTAGAATTTGTTGTCTGAATCTACACAAACAAATATCGTGTATGGCTTCGCCAAGGGTTTCCATAATAATCACACAAATACACTTCACAGAGAGAGCTACTTCAGTTTCTTACATCATCATCTCCATTCGATATTGACACAGAATACACAGCTATAATCACGAAAAGAATCATCAAGATCCCTATTCTCTTGACTGTGATACATACATGATACATACAGGCGACGCCATTTTCGTCTTACCTTTCCTTGAGAGAACCATTGGCAGACCTTCTCAGCTCCCATGGCCGCAGGCACCCTTTCAACGGCGACTGCAGCAGCAAAGACGAAGTGGACAGCTGCTTTTGCCTCGATGACAGACAGCTGAAACTACTTCTGAGCCTCCTCTTCTCACTGCTGTTGTACGGTTCGTGTTTCGGATCGTGTTGCACCGCGTTTATCTTGAGGGCTTCGGGTAGAACACAGTTGAAGACCAAGCCTAGGTGAAGAAGAGATAGAATGAGAGATGGCAACTTCTAATGCTAATCAGTGGGTGTGCACAGTTTGACCGAAACCGACCGAACCAAATTAATTTGATTGGTTTAGCTGGTTTGAGACCGGGTCGGTTTGAAAAATCTCAAACCGGATGATTTGATTTGGCTAAACCGGCCGCATAAATAAAATTAATAAAATATTATTTGATAGAAAGCTAAAATATCAATCATATTAATTAATTAATATATATAAATATATATAGAGGAGGGATCATGTGAGAAAAAAGGCAAAAACTTGCGTTAGGCAGCCCTAAACGGTTTAGGCGGGTTTTATCCTACCCATATGGGTTCACCCATCCCAATTAGGGTATATTATATGGGTTTGGGTTTGGGTTAATGGATAAAACCCGCCTAAATCGTTTAGGCCTGCCTAACCCAAGACCTTCCCGAGAAAAAATCCTCATGTGAGAAAAAGAATGAATCATATTCATTAGATCTAAATAAATCAATGGTTGATATGCAATCAAACAACAATCAAGCATTTGCTTGATTGTGTTTTTGTTGTTGTGTTGCTTGGTTGTGTTTGATTTGTTACTTGATTTTATATCAACCATTGATTTATTAATATCTGATGGATATGATTCATTCTTTTTTCTCACAGGGGACTTTTTCTTACCTGATTAACTACATATATATATATATATATATATATAGGGATGCATTCATATGTTAACCACTTCCCAGATGTTACTTGTAATGTAACCTCATTGTCGGTGCATTATCTACACAAGCTAATTACATTATCTAGGTCATATGCGGTACATTACGAAGATAATGTATTACATTATTATTGCATTACATTATCTATCAGTTTGTACATTATCTTCGTAATGTACCGCATATGACCTAAATAATATAATTAGCTTGTCTAGATAATGCACCGACAATGAGGTAACATGTAACATCTGGGAAGTGGTTAACATATGATTACAACTCTATATATATATATATATATATATTCGATGTTTATATTCTTTCGAATTACAGCCCTATAAATTAACTTATATTTTATTCTTTCTTTCAACCACAACATTATTTATTTATTACTTATCTCCTATTTATAATTATGACAAGTGAAATATATTTATATTAGTTTTATGTTTTTGTATCATTATTTCATTAATAGTTAATAATCAAATTGATATTCAAATTTCATTGTTTGTACTATTAAATGAATAATTTTCCAAACCGTTTAAACCAGCCGAACCAACCATTTTAATATGGTTTGGCCAGTTTGGTTTGAAATAATTATTTAGCTGGTTTGGTTCGTGGAAATTTCAAGCCGTAACTATTGGTTTGATTCGTATTTCGTACTTCAAAATCAGCCAAACCCCGTGCACACCCCTAATGCTAGTCCACTCTCACTCTCACTCACACCTCTCTATCTACTTCATCTCTCCAAACCAAATAGTTGCAGAAAACTCGAAAACTTACCGAGCTTGGCGAGTCGATTCACCCATTTCGGGATTCTTTTTCCGGTCAACTTGTAAGAAATGTCCTTGCAGAAATGGTTGCAGTTCTTGACAATCAAGTGATACGTATCGCCATTGTAGTTTGCAGCCTGACGCTCCATGAACTCCCTCACCTGAGCTGCATCCATCGACGTCGTACCCACGAGTATGGACTTCCGGAACTTGAACCCGGGGCACTGCCGGGGCTCAACCTCAAAGACACCACTAGACGAATAGTCGTGTGCTCCAAATGCATATTCCACGCCATGGACTGTAAAATGCAAACAAAGTTACAAACTGAATGGAAGTGTGTGCATCCATTTCGGAAGCAGCCAAGCATACCTTCGACTCCCGAGTGGAATATACCGAGGCCGGCCCAGTAGACGTAGCCATTCATGGGTGTCAAGTCGTATACATTCAGATACACCGGAGTGCTCTTGGCACTGTCGTTATCTGATTTCACCTTCGAGAAGAAACAGAAATGTCGCGCTGATTTTTCAGACAAGCCGAGTGGCACTATGGACTTCCACGCTTTCTTTGATCTTAGTTTCATGCTGCTTTGTGTAAAGACACGCTTCAATCTAGGCCGAACAGAATGTTTTCATCTGGACAAAACAAGAAACCTTGACACACCAGAAGAAGCAACAATTTGGAATGAAAAGTAGGAGTTCAGCATATACGAATGCGAGATCAGGAATCGGAGCTTGAGACTTAAAGGGATACGAGCAAATACTACTAGCATATCACATATCACCAGTTCATTACATTGGGGGAGCTCAATTAGCTTGAAAATTTAAAGAAACCAAGCATACAGCAACGAATGGGATCAAGAGATCCAAAATGAGAGCAAAGCATATCGACCCACGTCTGCAGAGAAAGGAGAGAGCTCGATGAAGCTTCCCAACAGGGTTGAAAAGGGTCTTAAAGCATCAAATGAATGATATGCAGCAGATTCTCTATAGAGATCTTGCAAGTATTAGACATGATGATGAGCTCAAAGATAGCAAACTCAAATTGTGCATATGTTAATTCGCAAAACTGACTGACCTCAGAAACAGGAAATCGATTGTTTCTCCGCAAATGAAATAGCAACAGGACTAACTGCTGTGCAGAAGCTCAGAAAATGAAGATACAAAGGGAAGGAGAAGAAAATTATGATCTGCGCCGTCAAGAATTGCAGCTTGTTGCTATCGTAATACATAATCGAGTTACGAAGGGCGAGCAAAGAGAGCAAGAAGTGACAGACAAGCAGTTGAAATGAGATGGACAAGAACAAAAACAGTGGGTTTATCTGAGTTCTAATGAGGAACAATTAAATCATTAGTGCATAACTATTCAATAAGAATACAAATAAAAGAGGTTTCACACCATGGTTGGAATTGTTAAACAGATATTAACAGGAGTGGGAGGCCACTAATCATTCAATTGTTGATTATATAAATCATGCTTATATTAAAAGTTAAAACAGCTCATCAAATGAAATTAGTCTTATCATTTGAAGGTATGCCTATCTTTCAATTTTCCCAAGTCAAACTAACAAGATCTAATAGCAGAGACACCAAACTACTCAAAACAGTTATCTCAGACATAAATTATTCACTTAATTCTTAGGATGCCTTTTACTAACTCCAGATACTAAACTTCAGCACAGCCAAGAGAGAGAGAATGAGAGAGAGACTCCATCTTCATTGACCTTTTAGATTGAATAAAGACTTTTTCAGCATGTTTACTTATCAATTGATGTATATATGTGTATCAGCTAGTCAAAGGAGTTAGGCACCACAAAATACAAAATACTAAATACAAATGACAGTAAGCAACCATACTGCATATGAGCAAAGCAAAAAAAAAAAAAGGCATCCCAAGATTGCTGCTATAATTTTTAATTAATAACTCAAGAACTAGCTAATTGTAAAGTTGGTAAAAAAGAATTACTAAAATATATAGATGAAATTATAGCGCTAATCATGTCATCTTTGTCAAAATCTTGAAGTTGAGTTGACAAAGAGCTTAACCCTTGCAATTTAACCACTAATTCTACCCTCATCAGCAGAATAAACAAAAAGAAGTTTTTTAACTCAAGAAAATCTCATACAGGCCCTCAATTTCAAAAACCTTTCACGAAGCAGAGAATTACCAGTAATAAACAAAATTATGGCTAGAAATCCCCCCAAAAAAGCAACAAAGTGCAGAAAAACTCATTTGCAGTCGACCTAAGGAATGGAAATGAGCTTCTGGTTTAGAACAATGGCTTATTTATAGCAGATCTTGACAGCAGAAACACACGAAGCAAAGAAACAACATTAATTCTTGGAGAAAAACAGATCAGCCCTTGACCAATTCGTGTAAAAACCCAGCTTAATAAAAAAACCAAGAAAGCAGGGCCAGTTGGAAGTGTATTAGGGCAGCAAAAAATAATTTCAATAAGCAGCCAAAGAAAGAAGACTCACATATCTAGATGGGAATAGCATTGGTAGAGTAGCCAAGATTCCAGCTTTCAGCTTCTTCAGAATGATGCACGCAAGCACTGCAGTGCCAAATTGCAGAGAGAGAGAGAGAGAGGGAGAGAGAGAAGTGGGTTAATTAGCAAGGGTTCTCATTCTCCACCATAGCATGAGCAGCACATTCATGGGCTTCAGACAAATCCCAGGTAGATAAACAAGCTCTGCTAAGTGTCAACAGAGGCTTAACAAAACCATCTTTATGAGAAAAAGCAAATTATTGTACCAACAATGTTCTGCTCAAGGAGTTTAAGTCTACTACACAAGATAAAAGAAAAAGGCCAAAAAAGGGGGAAAAAAAAAAAAAAGAGGCGTCTTAATCAACACACCCCAAATTTTGGAACTTAAAAGGCTGAAACCCCGCACCCAGCTCGCCCACCGCTTCACAAAGCATGCTTCGTTTCATATTTTAATTGGAACGACAGAATTGGATACCAAAAATCAAACAAAAATCGTATCTTTATTTTCATCTAAATGGCCTCTTCAACGTATAAACTTAATTCATAATTTTTTTTTAAAAAAATACTAATCTACAAAAGGGAGATTGGGTTGGGGCCTATCAATATGCATTTAGCTTTTACTAGAAATAGCAGGGAGAATAAAGTTTGAGAATTTTCTCTTCTCTCTCTTTGAGATCTACATGCTATGGATGATAATATATTATTGTTTGAAAAATTCTTTCTTGGTAATTGGAGAATATATTACAAACACTAACAAATAGATAGATGCAGTCTCATACCTTTTTGGGATTCCTTGTATATATATTTTATTTGGACTTTAATCATTGACAAGATTGAATATTGATTAATCACCCCTTTTCACCCACATAATCATATAGTTCTTCCATCATTTTAAGATTTGGAGATTGAATATGAAAGGTTGAATCTTGCGCAGTTAAAACAAGTTTTAAATTTATGAAATGAAACCCTTTCACTTGGTGGTTGTATTTGCCCATTTGCATCTAAAAGAATCATGAGAAATTCCACTAAACAATATTTCTTGAAAAAAGAAATACTATTCAAGAAATGGCCATCAATGTATTCCACAAATGAATAAGACAATCATAAAACCAAATACTATAGGAGTTTCAAAGCTAGAATAATTGAATAAATATAGTTGAGCCCAAAGGGTCCCTAAGTCACATGGTATTTCTTTTTTCTATTTATTTATTTATATATAATTAAATAAATATCTTATCTCAAGAAATATATGTTGCCCAAAAGCATCATAAAAGGGTGTCCATTAGTTTTTAGGTTGAAAGACTGTAATTTAGGTGTGCATGTGATACTTTAATAATGGACATGTCACCTAATTCCATCTATTTTAATCGAGTAACAAATTATCCCCTTGCATCTACTTATCACATGTGTAGAAACCGTTATTTTTTAAAATTATATTATAGTAAATATATTCATAATTAAGATATTTACGAAAGAAGTGAGTTTTCAGTGAGACATTTGTTGCCATGTATTCAGATTGAAACATAATTTGTGCATAGTATATTCTGTTCGGAATAAATATTCCAATCGGAAGATGTTTTTCAGACATTATGAGACCATTTCAGACAGAGAAGGTCTCAGGTTAAGCACGCCTAAACGGTTTAAGCGGGTTTTATCCATTAACCCAAGCCAAACCCTTATAATATACCCTAATTAGGGATTAATAAACCCTATTGGAATGGGTGAACCCATTTGAGTATGTATAAAACCCGCCTAAACCGTTTAAGCGTGTCTAACGCAAGTTTTTGCCTTTCAGACAAGGTATTACCTAAAAATTTTTAGTCATGGTTATAAACTTACTGTTATGGATATTTCATTCATCTATGTTTTGGTGCGTGCACGTGTTGTGTCCACGTGTGCAAGAAGATATTTGAAATCTAGAAAATTAATGATTGTTCAAAAGAAAATATATTTATTAGAAAAAGAGAATATGAAAGTGACCTTAAAATATTGGAAGAAGTAATTAAGTGCGCACGTCACCACACAAATACAGTCCAAGTAAAATGTCACTCCTTTTTGCCAATATTTATCATTGCTTCATACTCAATTTTGGATTACTTTAATTTTAGATTTTTAATGATTTATTTTTGGAGTTTTTAGGAATTATGAAATACAAACTTTCTTAGTGAATGGAGTATAATATAATGGAAAGTTTTAATAATGGGGGTGCTTAAATGAGTCAGCTTTAAAAGCATAGGTATTTAATTAATTCAAATAATTATGAAAGACTTGATACACTCTTGTTAGAATAATCGTATGATTAAAATAATTCTCATATCTTTTTAATAAGGAGAAATAGGGAAAATACCCTAAATTATTGATGTTTTCGAAAAAATAATTCAATTAATTTCGATCACTTAAAAATACCTCAATTTTTACGTATGTTTATGAATAATATCCTAATCTATTAATATTTTGAAAAAAATATACCAATGTATTAGTTATAGTTAAAAATACCTTAATCTTTAATTTTATTTATGAATTATACTAAAACGAAAATCATTATTAGCTCACACAAAGATGACAGTCAAAACAACTATATTCGTCTATATTAAATTTAATATAATAAACAATTGATATTTTTTATACATTTAAATGCATTTATTTTCTGAAAAATATTTTAAACTTAATTTTATAGAGTTTATGTGAAGTTTATTCAATAGGTGATTCTATTCATATCCCCGATATTTTTCATCATAACCCCAAACTTATTTAAGATAATTTTACCCTTAGTCAATTATTATTTAAAATCTTTGCAAAATTAATCAAAATATAGCCCCCTCTTTCGGCTATTATTGTTATATTTTTTTATAAAATATTGTACATTAAAATTGCAGTATCTAACCATTAAATCATAAAGTATATTTACTTTGACGATAACTTTGTAGAGCTCTCTACACTTTGAAAAAAACGCAAACCCTGAAAAAAATAATCACCATCTTAATTTATTATATTTTCTAAAAAAAATTACAATTGGTTAATATTGAAAGCCATAATTGATACATCCAGTGGCGGATCTACACATAAGGTAGGGGCTCCAGCCCCCCAATCAAATTTTTCTTTTTCTTTTTTTATTGTGTCCTGATTTTATTATTTTATGAGTTAGTCCCTTCACGGTCAAGTCTTGAGGAAGAAAAATGGGCTAAAATATAAAGAAAAAGAGGGTGAGAATGGACTGAGAATGAAGATGAGTCGTAATAATTTTTCGACTGTACTCAATTTTGTAACTTTTTATTTGAAAAAATTTAATATTGCCCCCCTCCGAGAAATGTCTGGATCCGCCACTAGATACATCGGATTTGAAATAAAATTCTCTCAATCAACATGTATTGTATCGCAGCAATGCTAAGTAGTAACAGTGACAAAACTTTAGAGTTTCAACTCTCATCGTGTTACGTTTTTTAAAATTCATTTCAGACACATAAAGTCGTTTGAAGGGGATTTAGATCATCTGTTGTGCACAAATGCACAGAAGGGAATGCTATGCACTTTTTAATTACAAGTTTAATTTATTTAATATTTTATTAACCTAGGCACTAGGGTTAATATTTTATTCTGCTGAGCGACAACATTCTCTGTTGTACCTATGTGCTCAGCAACAACATTCCCTGTTGTACCTATGTGCACAGCAGAGGATCCAAATCCCGTTTGAAGGTTCACATCTTTGGTGTAGAGATTCAGAGATGGGATTCCGTACAATCTCATACATCTAAACCACAACAATTAAAATAATAATTGGTGAACTATAATTTATTTGCTTCACAGTTGATAGAATCACAAGGAGAAACGCAAAGATGAGTTTATATCAATTAATAAAAGGTATAAATATGAGGGAAAAAAAACGTAAAGATATGAGTTTATAATCATCCAATGAAGAAGAGAAGAGGAGTGGGGCTATAGCTATACATTAGTTTCAATTATTTTCAAGAATTTAAAAATAGGGGATGTAAGTGCATAATAATCTATTAAAAGAATATTTTTATTAAAGTAGGGGTGTTTGCGGTCCGATTTGATCGATTTGGAAGGAAAATCTCGGTCAAACCATAGGTACGTTTGAAGATTTTTCATACCAAACCGGAAAAATAATTTATCAAAATCAAACCATATAAAAATAGTTTGGTCCGGCCGGTTTGACGGTTTGAAACGAAATATATTTCAACTTTCAACATTAGGGCCTAAATGCAAATTAGTTGATTTTCATTATTTATTATTACTTACTTTAAGGTAATTTTAATTTTTAAAATCTTATATTTATAATTTAATGTAAAACCAAAAGAAACACACGAGTCAATTGTATTAAATTATAATCTTAAAATTCAAATGTAAAATTGAATGAGACATGTAAAATTATATTAACGAATTAACAATGTTAATGCTTAATTTACCGTAAAAAATTATATGAAATAATAATATTTAATGCTAATACTTACTAGTTGATTTTTGATTAAAAATAAAACTAGATTGTGTTGACCAAAAAATTTAAACATAAGTTAATTGTATAAAAAAGTTGAAACTTATCTAATGAACCACAGTTTATATTTATTAATTGTAATATATTTAATATATATATATATATATATATATATATATATATATATATAAATACGGCCGGTCCTGCTGATATGGCCGGTTTGAACCACCAAACCTTAATCAAACCAAATTTGGCCGATCTCAAAATTTTAAACCACTAGTTTGAAAATTAAATTTCAAACCGGCCAAATTAATCCGATTTGGCCGGTTTAACCAGTTTCGGCCAAACCATGAACACCCTTAATTTTTAATTTAATAGGGGGTTATATTAGGAAAAAAAAAAGAGATGGTAAATAGAATTACCCTTATTCGATATATACTTTTAGTCTTTAATTTCTATGTTTTAATTAATGTTTAATCATAATTCTTGTTCTTTAGATTTTAATTTATATACATAATATTATACTTTATTTCTATTTTCATAATAAAAATTAATAAACACAATAATTGATTACTAAAAAGAACAATTGAGTGGTTGGATCTACTCTCAACCTCGAAAACAAATAATTAAACGCATTATCTATAATTAATTAATCACACTCTTCTTCATTTAAATAATAAATCCATTAAAAAAATTTGATCGGAATCCAACCGGATGATTGCAATTCATACACAATGCAGTGCGAGTAACTTATTCCTTATTCGAGGTATATTGGTGAAATGCAATTTTTTGAAGCTAAGGAAAAGTCATTATTTGGGTGCATGAATTTTTTTGATAAGATTTTATATATATATATATAATTGCGTTCAAATCCGAACTATATGTCCTGAATGAACAATGACCTATGATCCAGACGTTCATTTTTTTTATCCGATGGCTTCAATAATGACATGTGGCAGATAAATTATTTTTTAATTTAATTGAAAGGGTGTTTTAGGTAGTTACAATTTTATTAGATTTGATAATTATGGTAGTTCACCAATTTTTTTAGAAAATCTTCCCCACAACGAAACCTAGCAACGCCGCCTGTGGCAGAGGAGAAGTCTGCCCATCCCCACTATTGGTATCACAAGTCGACTGGAAGCTTCTCCTACGAGCATTTCCAGGAGTTGATTCGCGACAGCATCAAATCCCACCATCTTATTCCTCCTAAAAGTCCGAGGTTCCGATGAAGTGGATGGTGAATGATTGGGCTGCTCTGCTTTCATTCCACTTTTCCCTTCAAATTGCATCACCTTTCTCTTAACAAAATTCATGTTGTCAGTTGCTTTTTGCAGATCGAGGAAGAAATAAGATCTTGGTTTTGCACAAAGAGTGGATCCAGCATAAATTTGATTGACTACATGGGTTTGGAGAAGTTCGCGAGCCGCGCGAGCCACAGATACAATCCGGCTCTCCAAAACTTGTGCAGCTTTCCTGCTGCATCCCTGAGGATCGTAGCGTTCTAAAAGATCGATCAAGAAATGTACAGTATGAGAAAGGAATGAGATCTGTGTATTGTCAAAAGAAAAGGAATGACAGGGATGATTGGGAATGAGGTCCAAATCATTAATAAGGGAGTGAGAAAGATCCGGTGAGAAAGGTCTTAACGTGAGAAAGTGAGAAAGATGCTTGATTGTGTTCATGAGGTTGCTTGATTGTATTCATGTCATTGCTTGGTTCCAACGTTGCTTGGTTGTATTTTAGTTGTTGCTTGATTATTTTGTTGCTTGATTGTGTTTTAGTTGTTGCTTGTTTATATCAACCATTGATTTTTTTAAATCTAATGGACATGATTCATTCTTTTTTCTCACCTGGGGATTTTTTTTACATGATCCCTTCTCTCTCTCTCTCTCTCTCTATATATATATATATATATATATATATATATATATAGGGATGTGATCCAGTGAGAACTGCTCTTACCATAAGAAATAAGAACCATTTTCGGCCGTAGATCTCGCTC
>JAPKLW010001904.1:25165-85555 GCA_026898455.1 Plectranthus barbatus | reverse complement strand
TCGATTTTTTTTGTTTCTGGATTTGGCTTTCGTGATCGCTCTCGGCTTCAAAATTGTAGTTGTTGTTGAGTTTTGTTTTTGATTTTGGAGTTCGGTCGTTTGAAGATGACATGTCTGATTGATCATCTGAAGGTAAGTTTAATACTTTGTATTTTTTATTTTCGATTGTGATCATGGTTCTATTGATGTTTTTTATGTTAGGAGATGATTTGATCTTGTTTTTGAATTCTAGACTCTGTTTGTAATTGATTCGTGCATGAATATAGTTTTGAAAAAAATGTGTTATTCAGATGTTCATTTTTCCTTTCTTATGGTGCATCTTTAGTGTTAACATTGTTCATTTTTTCATTTTTCAGGTTCATTTATTCTAAATTATGTTGATAGTTTTTAAAAAAATTTTGTTATTCAGATGTTCATTTTTCATTTATTATTGTGCATCTTTAGTATTAACATTGTTCATTTTTTTCATCTTTCAGGTTCATTTATTCCAAATTGTGTTGATAGTTTTTTAAAAAATGTTTTATTCAGATGCTCATTTTTCATTTATTATTGTGCATCTTTAGTGTTAACATTGTTCATTTTTTCATCTTACAGGTTCATTTATTTGAAATTAGCGAAAGCGAGTAGAGAGAGGAATTGAAATTTTTGTTGAATGTGAAGAGTTTTTTTCGAGAAGTGTATTGAAAAGTTGCGATTGAACGGCGTAATAATGAAACCGTATAGCAGTTGTATAAATTTCGATATTTGATATTATTGCATTTAGTTTTTTTTTTAAATTTGTGTTTATTCAAAACTGAAGTAAAAGTGTGGAAAACTGCAGGATGTGGTAGGTTTGTGGTTGGTCTTTGTAAATGTTTAATTTTTTTTAAATTCGTATTTATGTAAAAATAAAGTAAATCGGACTAAAAATGAAGTAAATCAGGCTAAAATTGTGTTTGAGTATTTTTACAGTTTTAGCCTTTAAAGGCTAAAATTGCAGGATATTGGGGCAAAAATGCCGTATTTTCAATTTGCTGAGAATAAATCATGTTCGTCGATTTGATGAGATGGACGCGCGAGATTTATTCTTATTTCACATATTAACTCCAATTCTCACCCGATCACTACCCTATATATATATATATAGAGTAGTGATCATATAATAGGTGAGTTTCTCATGCTAAATGAGAATAAATCTGGGCTATTTATTTATATAGATCAACGCTTCAGATTTAAACTACTCCTTCATTAATTCACGCATCATTATGGAAATAAGGGTAAGGTAGTAATTGCTGTTTTAATTTTGGTAACCGTCTCCTCTATTTTAGATCTAAATACTCTCTCTCCTAATTTTCTCTTTCCTCCCATTATAATCAAACGATTATATCTTTCTCGATTCAAATCTATTTTTTACGAATCATATATCAAATTAAATGTATTTTTACGACGATTCATATGATATCCATATTGGATATGTTAAATTTAGAAGATTCGCACGAAAATTATGATTTTATATTCAGCTGGTATATGTTCTTCATTATATTTACGTTCTGGATAAAAAATGCATAAATTGCGCATAAAAAATGTTCCAAAATATCTGCATTTTTTGCATCAAATGATGCATTATTAACTTGAATAAGATGCATTTTTATTCTAAAGCATATGCATTTTTGTATTCATATTGAGTGCATTTTTTACATTGATACGTTCAGGATAAAAAAATGCATCAATTACTCATAAAAAATGCATCAATTACGCATAAAAAAATGTTCCAAAATATCTGCATTTTTTGTATCAAATGATGCATTATTAACTTGAATAAGATGCATTTTTATTCTAAAGCATATGCATTTTTGTATTCATATTAAGTGCATTTTTTGCATTGATTATATGCTGCAGTTTTATAACTAAAATGTTGCATTTTTTACATTGAACGTATGCATATTATGTTTTATGAACTGCACGAAATGAAATTATTGAATATACATTTTTTACATTTTTGCCCTTTTATGCATTGCGTATGTGCAAAAAATGCACCGAAAATTGGACGGGATTTATTTAACCTGAGCCGTAGATTGAAATATTTAATGGCTCAGATTTTTTCTCATTTAGCATGGGAAATACTATTATCACCTAATCACTACCCTATATATATATATATATATATACTAAATTATTTTTAAATTGATATAATTACACTATATTATATTTGAATTACTCTTGATAATTCAATTGTTCATTATTTAATTATTTTATAATTTTTTTTTTCTTAATTTAATTACAAGTATTATTTTTATTTTAAAATTAAAATCAAGTAAAAGAATTATATATAATTAAATTGTTGGATGATTATGAATCAACTTTGCAAAATATTTCTGGTTGGATGGGATGATTTGAAAGAGAGAAATTAATTAAATACTCCATCAGTCCTACTTTAATTGTTCATATTTCCTTTTTCATCTGTTCCATTTAATTGTTCGATTACATAAAAATTAAAAGTTAATACATATTCATTAATAAAATACTAATTTCCTCTATCTCTACTCGTTTTAATTATCGTGTCCGGTCAAAGTAAACTATTTGATCGGGATAGAAGGAGTATAAGTAATTGAGTGATCGGATGGTTGATGAATATAGTTTAAAGAGTGCGCGCAGACCTACTCAATCAATTTTAAACGAGGCCTATTCGCTACGAAGACTATCATCACCAAATGAAGGGAGTCATTATTAATTAGCGAAGCAAATCAATCCAGCGTTAATCACAAGAAAGGGATCGAAGTAAATTACTTCATTTTCAAGAATTTATTTCTCATACAAAGTCAAGAAAGAGAAACAAACTCATGGTGTAAACTGGTCAACTGAAGAGATTGATTGCAATGGCTAAAAAGTTTGCTGCACATTGTCAGCCAGCGAAACAGTACAAGTTTAATAACACATAAGAATACATTAGATCTAACCCCTGTTGCTGTTGCAGAAGAAGAAGATGATGAAATGAGATCAAATCTCTAAATCCCAGGTTGTCTCGGCACATAATTTCGGAACTTTTCGTTCCTCTGCCAAATTCACGGATGCTATAATCTGCAAGAGTGTGATGAACAAGTGAATTAGCGCTCACGAAGCTATTTTCTAGATACACATGGAAAGTATGGAACTCCCAAATCCAAAACTTAGGTAGTTCAGAGAGAGAGAGGGAGAAAGCATTATGCAGAGGTATGTATATGTTGACTCACCATTTCTGCAACATTAGCAGTGTAGTAATGAATTTCTTCAAATTTTAAGTTTAAGACAGATGAAGGCAGACAGCTATGTAGTCACAGAAGTTGAGAAAACAGAAACAAGACAACCATCGAATTTGTGAAACAGAAATCTTCCAACTTTTGGTTCTTGGCAAGTAGCCTAGCCAGCTTCTAAAGACAGATAAATCTGTTTTCGGTTGAGGGTCGATGACATTCTTATCAACTCTCTCAATGCTTATAATGATCTAGGCTTCCCAGATAAACAATAATCCAAAGGCAAGCATCTCAAGAATATCACAGAACCAACACAAAATTGCATCATGCTTGAACTTGTTGCCAAGAGAATCATGGAAGGGATGAATCATGCTATGAAATCTCAAAGATTTTCAACAAGCAATAAGAATCGTCTCCAATCAATAGAAAACCCAGCAATCTGGGATTTCCTAATGTTTCATCAACTTGCTGATCCAATAAATTGAAAGATTTAACATATATCAAGAAACTGAGGATTATACCTTGAACGAGCCATTCTGCTTGGAGCTCCGGGTCCACTCAAGCCCTAAATTCTTAGCAGATGTTTGGTAGGTAGCCCTGAATACGTCATCCCCGTAAACCCTGCGGGAAACTGCGAAGTCCCACGCATTCTTCCCCAAATCATAGCTCGGCTCGAAAGTTGACACCCCTCCATGTACATAGGTATACTTGAGCTTCGTGTTCCCAGTGCCAAGCACATGATTTGCAGAAACCTTGTTCGCTGAATCAATCACCAAAGCCCCATCCAATATCGTCCGCTCCTCGCCTCTGCTGTGAATGTAAGTCAAATTCAGCGGCTTCTCCGCCACCCTCACACTGTTCATGAATTGAAACCTAAAATCCTGCAATCAATTATTGAAAAATGAGTGTCGATATACGAATACGAGTTTTGAATGTTTGAATGGAGTGTTTTTCTCAGTCGAATTAACGAAGATTAACTACAACGAAGAGGCAACAAAGCGGTAATCAAGGAGAAATTAGTAGTTTCGAACTCGGAGGAGCTAACTTTTTTGGGGACGTTGTAATCGACGATGAAGAAACCAGGTTTCTCGACGGCCAAAGCTAGGCCATTCAAGCTGGGGCCGTTGACGATGGTGGCATCGGTGAGGGAGGCGCGGAGCTTGAAGTCACCAGCGTTGACGGATACGGTGGCGGCTGCCGTCGCCTTATCGGGCTCGTATCTAGCCTTGAACGATGCCTTCATCATTTTCTACTAGAGGTAGGTGGGAGGTGAGCTCTCTCTCTCTCTCTCTACAAACTGATATAGAGAGGTGCCAGCGAGGGAATGTACAACAACACAAGAACAAGGTACAAGTCGCAACGGATTGTACGAAAAAAACAAAATAAACAAAATTTCACGAACAAATGCACGAAATCCAACCGTACGATTTCTGATGAATCATGAATTTTAGGAAACAATTGATGATAGATTTCCAAATCATCGCCCAATTTTACATGAATTGGTGTTCCTACACGAGTTCTCGAATGATGCTCCTGGCTTCTGCGAGCGCGTCTGATCGAGAAACACTCGTCGCCCACACATTCATCAATGGAGGAACGGCGACATTGAGCTCAGCGAGACGCTGCTCCAGCCAGCTCGTGGTTTTCGGATCCATGACGCTGACATCAACTGTCTGAAAAAAATAAAATCTACAATGAATTCATGAGTCGAAAGCAAACTAGAGATGAGAGAGAGAGCATACCCAGGATCCGCTGAGAAGGGATTTGGTGATTATGCTTTGAAGGGCGTCTTCAACCCAACTGCTAATCAATCTGTTGGAGCTGACAGTGAATTCCAAATCTTGGCAAGAGAAATCGAACATGGCACCACGATTCTTCACCGTGATTCTGCCGTGTTGCTCTAACACTTGGTTTAGGCGGGCGGCATCGGAGAGTAAACCGAGGAAGGCTGCAGCTCGGTCCGAGTCGGCCCAACAACAACAGGAGGATGAACCATCATCTGCATCACATTCAGACAAGGATTTTGAACGCGGATAATGTATGGAAGTTTCAGACAAGAACTCAAAAACCAAAACTAATGATGGAAAGAATGGGATAGTTATGGAAGTTCCATAACTGGGATAGTTCATGACATGGCCACGGTTCAGTTAGCGGTTCGGAATTGCCGGTTCCAGTTCAAGAAATATGGAACGTTAACCGGCCTGCTACAACAACGGTTCCGAACTGACAGTTTGACAATTTTTATTTATTACTTCCATCGTCCCGTGTAATTAGTCTCACTTTGATCGAACATCATAACCAATGCTTGTGAGTTTAGTGTAATTAATATTTTATTGATATGTGGAGCTTTTTTTCCATTTTAAAAAATAAGATTAATCTAATGGGACAGACAAAAATAGAAAATATGTCTAATTTGACCGGACGGAGGGAGTATAATTTTTTTTTTTTTTTGAAAAAATAGTTATTTGAACCTAGAGTTCTAACTGGAACTGCCAATTCAAGCTAACGTGGTGCGAACACGTGGCAAGATCTCATTGGTTCATTTTAAAAAAAAGTTCCCGCCAGTTCGGAACCTGAACCCCGGGTTACGAACCGTAATTTGAATTTTTAATTATCTTTTAACATTTTCAAATTTTTAAAAATTTCTGCCAGTTCAACAATTTGGAACCGTCGGTTCAATGGTTCCAAAAATATTGAACCTTAACCAACCCACTATAGTAATGGGTCCGGTTCCGGTTCCAATTCCCATCCCAGTTCGCAAACGTTAAACCAGCAGGCCAGTTCAGGTTCCAAACCGCCAGTTCGGTTTTGTTTTGTCATCACTAGTGAGCATGCACAATTCCAATAATCGACACCGATGTGAAAGGAATGGAAGTAGTACCTATGATGAATCCGGCAAATGGGATCGCGAAAGCAGATCGTACGGACTGAACCGATGACCGGAAAACTAGATTACCTCCGGCCTTTTCCAGCACAAGAACATACAAAGCTACAACCTGTGTGAAGTAGATAAAGGACAAAAACCAAGAACTGTGATTTGTAATGCATATTCCACATTTATGGAGCAAAGGAAAGGTATATTAGAGCATTCAAAATAGAGCAAACCGGATTAAGACCAGTCTCGAAAATTACCTTGCACCGAAACTGCATTGGCCTAAGCTCTGAATTTTGGAATGCATCAGATATCAGTGCCCTAGAAACAGTATTCTGGGAAGCAGCACTATGTGAACCTACAGTTGTGGATGCATCACTGACTTCATGACTGAAACGGCCCCTCATCAAACTCGTGTAATCGACCGTGATGAAAGATGCGGGTGTTATCACGTACTTGTCAGGATCACTGGGAAAAAGAAACAAGTCAATGAAAAACATCTCAATTGTGTGGTAGCAACAAGAAAAAACTAAATCTCGAGCATGGGATTTGCATGCATTATTGGAACAACTGAACCGCGATAAAACAAAAGGTTCTTCGACAAGGGAACCAAGAAAAGAAGAGCAATAATATGCCTGCTATTAGTATACAAAGAATAGAAAGAATTGTACTACATTCGTCCCTGCAGAATTGACCCACTTATCAAATTGGGCATCCCAATCGAATTGACACTAAAGGACCCTGAGCCAACAGTATGGTACATGATTCTCCGAAAAAACAAAGAGAAAAGCACGGTACATGCATAGGTTTTGAATGCGTACCTAAGTGCAAGGACTCGGTGAAAGGTTGCATAGGCATCGCTTCCCAATCCAATAGGACAAGTTTCTATGCTTCTATCAGAGAAGATTCTAACCTGAAGAATATATTACCATGTAAGATAATGGAAGTGCGTGGACATTAAGAAAAAAAAATATATGCAAAGGACATACAATATGATTGTCGACAAGAACATGGGCACAGGAACCATCTCTTTCTTGGAGAAACATCGACTTTGTAACATCACCACGGCAGCACCCGGGTTGTGCAAGAAAATCAACACCATGGCAATCATGAAAAGCCAGTACAAGCCCATGTAAGGTTACCAAGTTTCCCTGAGGTAAACGTGAAGTTCCTAAAGATCGGATGGATGGATGTATCATCGACCTACTATGGTCGTTGATGCTAGATTCATCCTCAAAAGAATCGAGAGGCTTATCAGGAATACCATCCAATGTCTTAAAAAAATTCTCCATTAATGTTAAAGCTATGGAGGGAAGATATATGTTAAGGCTTGAACAAATCTCGCTGCCCGTGCCATAGCCAATGAGGCATGGAATTTCAGATTTACCGAAACCTTTGGTTTGGTCATCACTACTACTATCTTGCCAACTGCAAAATGGAGATCCATCAGACAGATCAGCAATTTGAAGACTCTGGATCGATGAAAATGTAAGACTTTGAAAATGGGTCCCGGATCTAATGAACACTTTAGCACGACTGACTAGATAATTTTCTTTGTTACAGCACAATGTATCTCCCTCCTCGTGTTTAACAAGGTAACAGCAACCAATTTTGAGTAGCTGCAAAAAGGGAAGACGCACAAACTAAATTGTGACTAAACGAATGAAATTAGTATATATAGCCTGTCCAGAAACGACTAAAAACAGGGCATACCTCGTACTTGAAAAAGCAATCAGGACCAAATTCTAGCAATACTTTCCTTGGTGGCTTGCAGCTAGAAACAATCTCGGAATGTTCACTAGCACCGTGCAGCGAGCCTGTCCAATGAAAATCTACTTCTCTACTAGCATCTAGACATGAGAGTTCTGGCTGATTATTTGAACTACATTTGTTTAAATCTGTACAAGAGTTGCTTTGAGAGCTACAGAAACCAACACAGTGGCTTCGTAAACCATTTCCCGAGTCGTTTGAAGTAAGCCCATTTTTACATCTCTTATGAGTAAAGTGCTCATTAGTTCTGCTAAATTTTTTGAGGGAATCCATCCAATTACCTGAAAAACTTGCAGTCCTTATTGCATCTCCGTATTTCCCAGCAACAAGCAAATGCCATGGTAAGACTATGGCCTCAGCAAACATGTTGGGCCTCTTTGATAGATCTCCTAGAAACTGAGAAAAAGTAGAAGATTGAGAAAACTATGATTTAGAAGTCAATCAAGATTATAAATTGTCACATGTCAGCAAACCTTCTGCTTAATAGGAAACTTGTGCGTTAACCAAAGCAGATGATATTTTCCAGTGTCAAAATCCTGAGAAATCACTTTCCGATCAAAGAATAGAGAACAGCTTCTAGAATCCTCATCGCTCGGACAGTGGTAGATATAAATCGATAACTTCAACTTTCTTAATGGTAAATCATTACTGAAGATACTCCGGCATGATAGAGGCTGATGTATGATTGAATTTAACTCTGCCAATTCAGGGCACGTGCCTTCCAAAATTAGCCTGAAGTCCTTCACCTGAGTATGAGTACATTACATAATTCTGAAAGAAAGATTTAGCATCATTGTGAACCCATGCACACACAACCAAGTTTTAGCGGTGGCACCTCAAAAATTCTCTTGAAGTCCCATGTTTCTGGAAGGTTAAGCACGAAATCAACACTGCCAGTTGCATCAACAAGCTGAAGTCTTCCAGAAGAAGAAGAAATCTGAACAAGAAAGAACAACAGTTAACGCAAACTGTGTGAATTGTTGCCTTAATACCCAAAGCGGCTATTGGGATATCACTGATCCAACTCGAAAAAGATAGCATAAATGAAAAGAAGAATCTGTTAGATATAAACATGATGATGAAACACTTTGAAATCAATCAAACAAATAACTATATAGTTTCGGACAATCACAAGTCGAAACTGAAAACATTGTTGTGATTTCAAGGAAAGTGCTGCATTGCTGACCTTTAAATTTCCCAGGATAACAACACCAATTTCTTCAGAGTGCAAGACTCTTCTCGTCAATTGTACATAAGACCTCCCACCACAACATATGGTGTTTTTCTGATTGATCCCACCCATAGAATGAGCCCGATTCTCCTGGGAATTGAGGACTTTTTTCCATGAAGCCTCACAATAGCTAACTAAATTAGCAATAGGAAGCACCTGAAAGCAAAAATAGAAAATATACAAATCGTGATGTTCATTTAATGTTTCTTATGAGCCAAGACATATAAAAATGATGACATAACTGAAGTCCAATATACAACTCACCAGTCTCAAGTGACCATAATCTACATCATTGTCTCCAGAACACATGCCATGTCTGCAGAACTCCAGCAGGACTCCATGCTGCCATACAGATATTCACATGCACATAAGGGAATAACACAGAAAATAATTTTTCAATGTTCTTCTAACCAACACTAGATGTACCCGAAGCTGAAAAGCTGATGATGGCAAATATGAACTAATATACTTTTGAGCCAGACCTTCCTTCTGTTATCACCTTGTAATTGTTGACATCAACTTAGATTTACTTTAAGCAGGAAAATAGAACACATAGATAATTGAACCACAACTTTACAACCAAAAACATATTTATTACATGTTTTGATCCCAAGATCTCCTTCTCGGATGAAGTCCCAGCAAGTATTTTCCTAAGACATGAAACAACAAGCAATGCCCTGGAACAACAAGGGCAGCACTAAATGAGCTAATAAGCAGTACTGATAAATTGAAGAATCATCCATGTTTTTAAGTACCATAATCTGGCAGCAAATGGCAAAGAACTAATGAACTTCTGAAGAAAACTTGGGGAGTGTTGTTTCAAATGACACCTGCAGCACATTGTGCTCAAACATAAGTACTTCACTCAAATATAATTACACTGTATAAATGGATTATCTTCAATTGAATTGACGTATAGAAGCCAAAACCATGATTCCAGGGGAGAGAATGACTCCAAATGCATGCTAGTCCTAGCGCAAGCACCAAGTATCAACATTTTTCCCCAAGGAAATTTTGGATCAACAAAATGACCATTCTTCAGAGTAACCTAAAAGAACCATACATATGAATAAGTTAAAACAGCATTAATGGATTCACAATACTGTGGGAGGAAAGCCATCAACCTTCCACAACTAATATAGAAATGATCCAAATGTGAACTAATGCAATTAGAGAGAGAGCATCTAAGTGGCGTACATGCACACCCACTCTGACATAGTGTGGCAAAGCTAGGTGCTGGTCAGTTAATATTAATATAACATCTTGATCCAGCTCAATAATCATCTTGTTCATGTAAATGCCAGTAATGACCCCAGTATAGCTACCACATTCCCCTTTCCCTCTTATGACAGCTTTCGGAGTCAAAAGTAGTTCCTTAAACCGCTTGGAAACATGCAATGATGCTCCTTCTGTTGTTACATACATTAATTGAGACTCTTCCTTTCTCAGAAAAACCAGCTTTTTCTTTAGCCCCGTCACCGACACAACATCACCAATAAGTCGTGAGATCACAGGATGCCATGGCGATGTCAATCCACAAAAGTACACTATCACGCTCTCACTGAAACAATGATCTTTGGCATTTCTCTCACATAAACCTCTCAGTCCTGCTACCAGGAATTTCGAGGTACAGTATTGGCATTTACAAACAAGAATATGTGCAAGAAACCCATTAACATTTTTCGAATCACCTCCCCCACTCGCCCAAGGAACAAGGGATACTGGGCTTATCGACTCTATAACACCGGTGACCAAACAGCCGGCAATGGAACTATCTCCAACAACACATGGAGTTAAACTCAAGCAAAAGCAACTAAAATCCGACAAAGAGCAAAGACTCCTACTGCAATCTTGGAAGAAGTCCCACGTGATAATCTCCAAGAAACCACCTTTGACGGCCGGACTCCCACATTCTAAAGGAATAAAGTTCCAAGCGAGAATCCGAATCTTTGGACCAATCATCCTCGGGTCAAAATCCAAAACTTCACAGCAAATGGAGGCGGAATTGTCGTCGGAAAACTGAAAGCAATTGCATTTGAGCTGTGAATTCGGATTCTCGGAGGTGGGTAGGGTAACAATCCCAATAAGGAGCGCTGCATGATTCAAAGGTTTAAGGGTTTGCACGTTAGGGTTTTGGCAGATGGGTAACCGGCAACAACAGGGGTTATGGTTGGGATTCTTGCGGTGTTCGATCCGACGGCTGGGAGCAAGTGATGAGGCAGCGGTGAGGGGGCGGCCGGACTGGACGAGATCAGAGATGGTTAGTATAGTGGTTGTTTCGCCTTCCATTAAGCCAAGTAGAGCTCACAACCTGCACAAAGAGATGGATTTCATCTCACTCTTTGAGAGAAAGTGGGCGGGAGGGTATGCATCAGTCAGGCTTCTTGAAGAAGTTAAATGGGAGTTTAGACTGATTATTTATAAATTATTTGAATCACCTCTAATTATAAAAGTTGTGAATCAAATTGATATTTGCACTCATGATACAAGATTTGATTACTTATTGTTGTCTTTTGGTTCAAGCTATTGTGAGATGATTGGATTGGAAATATCATTGATTCATCCACTATCAATAATAAAGTGAGATGATCTAAAGTGAGATGATCTAAAGTGACATAAATAATGTAATGCGTTTTTATTCCTAAACAACCAAAAAGCATTGAATTTCTCCACTATCAATAAAATAATACTTGTATTTGAAGTGTTAGAACAACCAAAGAGTATCCACTATCAATAAAATAATACTTGTATTTGAAGTGTTAGAACAACCAAAGAGTACTGAATTTCTTCACTAGAAATAAAGTGGGATGATTTGAAGTGACATAAAAAGAACAAAGAGTATTGAATTCCTCCACTATCAATAAAATTTGAAGTCAATAAAAATAATACTCCTACTTGTATTTGAAGTGTTAGAACAACCAAAGAATATTGAATTTCTTCGCTAGAAATAAAATGGGATGATTTGAAGTGACATATAAAGAACAAAGAGCATTGAATTCCTCCACTATCAATAAATGAGATAATTTGAAGTGGCCGAGAAATGAAAAACACATGAGATACATGAAATACATGAAAACAAATACTCCCTCCGTCCCGCTATATTAGGCACGGAGGGAGTCGGCACAATAACCAAGGAATAGTTTTTAATTGATATTTAAAATATGATTAAACAATAAAAAAAATAATAAAATTACACTAATGGAGATTTAGGTAAAAATATAGGGGTATGTCAAATCAAGTTTAAAAGTGTCCTAATTTTGTTTTGGAGCCAAAACCAAAACAATAATCTAAGTTTAATTACAAATTTCCCTCCTAAACATAACTATAAATACACTGATTTGATTCAAAAAAAAAAACACAAAAATCCTTTACAAAACATGGGGAAGAATCCTCACATTTCTGAAGCAACAAAGTCTGAAATTCTTCTTTTCTTGCTTGAAAAATCGAGAGACAACAAGCCAGCACGGGGGGTTGTCAACGAAGCTGCAACAAGCTTCAATGTTTCAAGAACAACAGTTTCAATGATCTGGAAATCTGCACAAGAATCAAAATCCAGAGGTGAAGCATTACATTTGATAGGCAAAAGACATTTCAGAATCAGGAAGCTCAACACATGAGGTAAACCATGAACAAATTGCTGCAGTTAATTTTCAGAAAAGAGGTTCAATAAGAGCTCTAGCTGATAGCATTTACATATCTAAATCTACTGTGGGAAGATGGGCTAAACAGAACCTGATCAGAGGACACACAAATGCAATTAAACCATGTTTGACAGCTTCTAACAAACTGATACGATTGAGATACAGTTTAGATGCCATAGCTTATGACCATGTTTCAAAGAAGCTTCATTTCAAGCCAATGGAGAATATTGTGCACATGGATGAAAAATGGTTTTACTTAACCAAAAACACACATAGATACTACCTCACAGAATCAGAAACAGAGCCACATAGGACATGCAAGAGCAAGAAGTTTATTCCTAAGGTTATGTTCATGTGTGCTGTTAGTAGGCCGGTATTTTCAGATCAGGGCAGTATCATTTGGGATGGTAAAATAGGGATTTGGCCATTTGTAGAAGAGGTTGCAGCTAAAAGAAGCAGCAAAAATAGGGATGCTGGTACATTAGAACTCAAACCAATTCAGAGTATCACTAAGGAAGTGATAAAGGCTTGCCTAATCAACAATGTAAGTACTTCAATTTAAAACAGCACTAAATGTATTCATAGTTCATGAAGCTAATGATTTGACTGTGCATTAACAGGTTATTCCAGCAATTAAAGAGAAGTGGCCTACATGTTTAAGTAAATGTATTCAAATTCAACAAGATAATGCAAGACCCCATATCACTAATGGGGATGCAGATTTTCAAAGAGCAGCAAACACACATGGATTTAACATTCAATTGGTGCAACAACCACCTAACTCGCCTGATTTAAATGTGAATGATTTGGGATTTTTCAGGGCAATTCAAAGCTTGCAGCAGCAGCAAGCGTGTCAAAATGCAAGTGAGCTTGTGAATGCAGTCATACAAAGTTTCAACAGCCTTGAAGCAACAACACTAAATAAGGTGTTTCTATCCCTACAAGCTTGTTTTATAGAGATTATGAAGGTGAAGGGCTGTAACAATTATAAACTGTCACATATCAAAAAGGATGCTTTGATGATGCAAAATGCTTTACCAAATAATCTGGAGATCCCTATGGAATTGGTTAAAGAATGCCTAGAGTATTTGAATGAAGATGGCCATGATGGAAATGACACGGAAGGTCTGATTACATGTTTAGGACTTGCATTTTCTTTGAATGAAGCTGGCCATGATGGAAATGACACGGAAGGTCTGATTACATGTTTAGGATTTGCATTTTCTTTATTGTAAAGCAATTGGGACTTAGGTAAAGCTTATGGGACTTTTGTAAAGCATTTGGGACTTAGGTAAAGCTTATGGGACTTTTGTAAAGCATATAGGGTTGATGTAAAGCATTTGGAATTATTGTAAAGCTTATGTGAGTTTTGTATAGCATATGTTACTTTTGGTTAGCATATGGTACTGATTTAAAGCATTTGGCATGTAACATAACACATATCAACCTAAACAGTCTGAAGAAACCACTTCAAACACGGTGTAACACATTTCACTTTTTAAAGTGTATCATGAATGTTTACAACTTTGTGTGTGCAATTTAAAATCATTTCAGGATTTCACATATTTTCCCACAGTAGAACATAGACATAGAACCAACAAAACCAACATTATAACCGACATATCAAACCAGCAACAGAACCAATGATTTCATGGAACCAGTCATGGCCGATAATCAAACAGAGCAACAGAACCAACAATTCCAAATATAACCAGCAACAGAACCAATGATTTCATGGAACCAGTCATGGCTGAGAATCAAACAGAGCAACAGAACCAACAATTCCAAATATAACCAGCAACAAAACCAACAATTCGAAATATAACCAGCAACAGAACCAACTATTCGAAATATAACCAACAACAGAACCAACAATTCCAAATATAACCAGCAACAGAACCAACAAATTCATGGATGCAGTCATGGCCAAAAAATATAGCAGGAGAGTTAAAAAGAGAGAATTCACCGAATATTTGGGATATAGATGTCCCAAAATAGCCGAACAACTTCCATCGTCATCTCGGTTGGAAACGCCAACTCCTGCGCAACTATCGCCACCCACACCCTCTCTTTCTCCGAATCGAAAGAGAGATCATCTTCCTTTGGACCGCTCAGCACCAAGCCTCCATTCATGCAGGATCCATCGCTGCCCAGCCACCACGCCATTGAGTCTGCGGCGGCAACAAACCCTAATTCGGAGTCGTCGCCTGCAGAGGCGGCAACGACTCCGCCATCATCGCAAGGGTAGGGCTCGCCGCCCGCTAGCACCGGGACAAATTCGTGGTCGGAAAGGAGTTCGGAGTCGTCGCCTGCAGAGGCGGCAACAACTCCACCATCGTCGCAAGGGTAGGGTTCGCCGCCTGCACGCACAGACGACGGGGAAGGCGACAAAGGTGTCATCATTGCGGCGTTCGGGGAAGGCGACAAAGGTGTCATCATCGCGGTGGTTCGGAGAGTTTGAGAGGATGGCGGCGAAAAATTAGGGTTCGCGACAGAGAGACGAAGGGGAAAGAGATGCGACTCAAATTAGGGTTCGCGAGAGAGAGATGAAGGGGAAAGGGATGCGGCGCATATGATCGACACAATTAGGGTTCGCGAGGGACAGACGAAGGGGAAGGGGAGGCGGCGCATAGGATCGACACAATTAGGGTTCGCGAGAGGGAGACGAAGGGGAAGGGGAAAGGATGCGGCGCGTTTGATCGATTAGAATTAGGGTTGGGTATTTTAGTGTGTAAGGGTAGGTAGGTAATTTTAGGAAAATGTGGGGGTATTTTAGTTATTTTAGGTTATGTTAATTTTAATTAGGATGTGTTAATTATTTACCAATTTAGGTAACGTGCCTAATAAACGGGACGGACAGAAAAGGAAAGTGTGCCTAATATGGCGGGACAGAGGGAGTATTACATAAATTGAAAAATACATAGAAATAAATGAAAACAAAGAAATACATAAAGTGAAAAATACATGAAAAAAAACTAAAGGTTGAAATTGCATAAATTAAAATTACATGAAAATAAAATACAATCATTTCCCGCGCAGTTTTTTCTTAGTTGCTATGCTAAATCTAAATAATCTTTTGCCAACAGTGTATTCAACAATTTCTTATTCATCTTTCTATTTGCTACCAACAATTTTCACGTTCAAACTCAATTTTAGCAGTCGCCACACTTTTGATTACTTCCACTTCATTGTCATTTAAGAGTCTTAAGGCATGAATATGTGCAACAAATTCATTGGATAAATCAGAAGTTGATGTCTTACCTTTTCCTCTTTTTTTTCTCGCACTAGTGGAAGGGATTTGGGAAGGTGTAGAATACTCCGCATCTTCAGAAGTCTTTGCTCTTTTGGAGCTTACACCACTTTCTTCATTATTATCCTCATCATCTTCAACAACAAAACGTCTTTTTACGAAGAGATGATGAATTCCACTTTGGATGCTTGCACATAACTTCATTAAATATATTTATGTTATAAAACTTGGTGCCACATACTTCGTAAATGGTATGATGAGCTTCTTTTTCAACATCTTTTTCGCTCATTCTACTCTTCTTTCGAGCAACACCTTCACTGCAAGCAGCCAACCATTTACATGCATTTTGATTGAGCCTTTTAAAATGATTTAATGTTTCTTTCACTGAGCTTATCTAGATTCTCGGTTTGCTGCTCATGATACATTTTTTGCACACGTGCCCATAGTGAAGCTCCCTTCTGGTTTTTGCCACATCTATCTAATCTATCTACTATACTAAAGTGGAAACGAGAATCACTGTGCAAGTCCCGCTCAAATTTTCCGCCATCCAATAAAAAACATGCAATGCCACATCTCAAAAAAAAAAAAATCATCCACCTTTATTAAATTTATTATTTTTCTAAAAAAAATATCAAGTCAGACTGCTCAAAAGTCAAAAATTCCACCCACCCAACACTCCTTTCATTTATTAACTGCAGCTTTTAAGCATTTACATTCCCAACATCAATTTGAATTTAGATCTACAAAAATTTGACGAGTAAAGAGATTAAATGTATATCTTGAAGTGTCACTGAGTATTTTTCTTCTCCCCAAAACTTAGTAATCACCGTTGCTCCACCACCTGTTTCGAAGCACTAGATTAGCCACCGCCTTGCAACGCCGCTGACAGTCAATGTCCACGCACCACCGTACGTTCATCAGTTTCGCCTCACCAAAATAATTACTATATCACAAAGGCCAAAGCCGATGTAGTCTCGGATCACCGCATTGCCGTCAAGTGGAAATGTATGTCCCACACAGAGGTCGCCTCCCAGTGAGCTCGCTATAGCACAACAAAACCTTGGAAACGATCGTACGTATAGTCTCTCTACTTATTTAATGGCTTAAAGAATGAAATCATAATTAAGTTCTCATTTTGGACCACGAATGAAGGATAGAAAATGAAGTATTTTGTTTTATATTTTTAGTATGATTATGTTTTAGTTTTAATATGTTTATATTGTATTGTAAATATGTTATTTTGTAAGGTATATTAAATTGATTTTTGGCTCTAATCTAATTCATTTTGCAATTGTAACTTATATTTTAATATTAATTATCTCTGTAAATCAACTTTATTTTTGGAATTTCATTACAAAATTGAGTTTCAATCTAAAATACATCAATAATCTTATAATATGCTTTAAGTGTCGTATTCAATTTCCATAGCTAGAATAGAAAAATAAGCAATTTTGAACAGCTCTTCTAGCACCAGTTCCATTATTGTTATAACTATAGTTCCATAAATATAAGAGTTGTAATAAAAATTATATTACACATTTCTAAATTTAAATTTTTTTTACTTATCTATTCTCTATATGTAATGCACTCTACATTCAACAAAGAAGAGATGAAATGTAAGGTGAGAATCATATCATACAATTCATTATTTTTTAGTGGGCAAAACTTATACGAATACAGTAAAATTGAGTATGACTTGGGCAAAACGAAAATCACTGTTCCAGTCCGCAAAAAAATGTCAAATCACAGATGTACGCAAAATTTTTTAATAAGCAGGTTCATCAAATATTTTATCTTAAGAAATGCAAGTGCATAAAACATAGTTATCAAATAAATATTCAAATGTCTACTATCATTATATTTATGATATCATGCACTTTTTTACTACTATATTTATTTTTCAATCGAGTACTTTTTTGTTTCTAATAAAAAAAGTAATATATTGTCAATTTTTAATTTAGAAAAAAAAAATTAATGATGCGTGTTTTTCAAGTTCTAAAATATTTAGTTTAAATTTATCAATATTTATGATCTATCTGATTTTATATTTATACTTTCATGCTAATAGACTAAAATAAAAAAGGTTTTGTAAATGTTCGACCCAAAAAATTACAATTCACGTACACATACCTGTGTTCACTCTCACCAATATTCAAATTTAGATTATTTGATTTGAGTGTCTATTCATAGGCTTTTAGTAGAGGTATAGGTAGCAAGCAGTCTGGCTGAGGGAGGTATGGCTTCCATTTTACACTACCATTTTAAATTTTAAATTTCAAATTCACTACTTTTTTATCTTAGTTCCACACACACACATATATATATTTATCTTCTTATTAATTGATTGTTTTATCTTACTTTCATACTTTGGTGCTTCCAATCCAAAATTGAAAACATGGGTTTATACTTCTATTCGATCCTGGAAATAAAAAAAAACAAGATCATCCTCAAATATTGAAAGGCAAGTATGTACTTTAAAATATGATACAGTTACATTCAATTAATTTGTAATATTATTTACTGCATGTTGCTAACCACCACCCTTACCGATAAGTATATGTTATCAAATTATCAAGCTAACAAGCTGATAATATTCAAGGTAAATGTAAAAAATAAAAATATGTTCTTCAATTTCGGAAAGCTATTAGGGAGATATTATTTGGCTGAACAAATTGATTCTAAACACAATTAATTATTAAATTGTTACATAATATTAGAATTCCTCGAATCTAAACATATATTGAAATGTCTTAATAAATTGAAGTAGAAGAAAAAAGGGAACTTAAGAAACAGCATACCTTATGTATCTATTTAGAGGAAATAATGGTAGAATGACGAAAATACGAAATCGCTCATGCTGACCAAACTTTGTTGTGTAGGGTATTATCATATTGCTGTGGCTTAAGTAGAGAAAACATGGCTTGGTTGGCACCCAGTGGAATAGAGTTCGAAAAATTGAATTTGTTACGAACATTTCTCAGTTCTAAAACTGAGTTTTCAATCCAACTTTCAGAGCAAGATAAAGAGAGAATTTTCTCAGACGAAGAAATAAATTCATAATAAATGATAGGACGGTTGCGATTAATTAGAAGATGAAGTGCGATCAGTTGTGCTCAAAGTGAACAAGTTACAAGGACGACTTAAATCATTTAATTAAAAAATAATTTATTTATATTCTAAAGCAAAAGAAGCCATGAATAACTGTTCCCAACCAATAAATATATATATATATATATATATATATATATATATATTATTTATCTAATAAATTCATATTTAAATATATAAAAATTACCCGTCATAAATTTAAAAAACCAACCTATCCACTATTTCTGGATGGTGCTATATTTTCGCCAACAAAAATTCGTGTAAAAAACTGAATTTACCCATATTAAATATATTTATACATCAATAAATAATAGTAGTAAGATTCATGGTCAAGTTATGAATAAATGAAGTGTATAAGTTATCTGTTAGAAAATTAAAGAATGTTCAATATTTTTATATGTATATAAAAAAAAATTCACTAAGTTTGCTAAAAATGTGCAAAATAAAGTTGTAACGTTACATCAATCACGTAAAATATTATCTTCATAAAATTAGATGGAATGATTTTATGAATGATTTATAATAATTCTTTCATGTTATGAAAAACTCAAGAAATCATATATTATTTCCAAAAATTTTAAAGAATAAGTTTCTCAAGGACCAGGTAATTTATTATATTCGATAAGAGTTTTTTTTTAATGATTAACGTAGAGATATTTGAGTTTACTGATATTCTAATAATACTTAAGTTTCATTAGAAGTAATTCCAAAATCTGAAATTTTCCTTTATTTCTTACTAAGAAAATCAGAGAGTCACATGCAGTGGCAACAAACATCCTTGATCAAATACGATGAACATGTTTTGATTCAAAATTTATTTTTGCTTGGGGATTTAGTACATGCAGAATAAATTTTTATTCTTATATTTAGCAAAAGTAAAATATTGGACATAATTCAATTAGTTTTACATAAATTTCATATTATAGTTTAAGTCGTAATATTATGAGAAAATAATTTTTAATAAACATCACAAATATTTAATAATAACGTTGATAAGTTTATATAATAAATTAATTCTTTAATAATTTTATTATTTATAAAAATATATATAATTTATATAAACACGGTATATGTATATTTTAGTCGTTTTTTTATAATTTGAAATACAGAACAATATATAATATTTAAATTTGAAATACAAAACAATATATAATATATAATCGTAATATAAGGAATATTAAGAAACTCATTGTTGTAATTATATATAGAATTACATTCAAATTTAAAGTAAAAACTAAAGCAAAATTATCTCATAAAACCATCCATTACTATTAGACGACTATGCTCAAATTTAGAAAAATCGTCCATTATTATTAGGCCTCGCTCTAAACTAAGAAAACCTCTATTCATTATAACACATTCAAATATTAGGTTTATTTGAAATTCGTTTGAACAAATGTATCTCTTTCACTCTGAAAATTTGTTTTTCTTCCTCCACTATATGACTTGCACTTAAATAAATTAAGAATTACAATACTTCATTGTAATTTTTTTTCAAAATAAGCTCTCTCTTAAATATGTGCAATGCAACACATATTATACTTGCAGATACAACGTCAAAATATGAATTTATCGTCATTGTGGTGCTACATAAGTGACATCCTACAAAATTAAGTTGAATGTAGCCATAAAACCTCAACTTCTATTAGTTTATAAGATCACATCATAAAAAAGTAAAAAAAAAACTACAATAGTCTTGAAGCAATTGTTCATTATTCAAATATGATCGAGTATATTTATTTCATTTGCATTATTAATTGAAAAGATGACAGTAATAATAAATAAAAAATTTTACTATAATAATTTTCATATACGATATATGGTAATTTTTTATTTTTATTGATGAGATTTTTTTCTTATTTATAATTTTAATGACATATATAATTTTTTTTTTGGTGTGTATTAGAGTTACATGATATTTTTGACAATATCCCTATTATTCGTAAATAAGTGACTATCAATACTGAAAATCTTAATTTGTGTATTTAATGATACTGAAGAAACATCTATTCAAAATATAATGTATAAAGAAGTCTTTAGAAATTTTAGAAATGTATATTGTAAACTTTCATTTTCATTATTATGCACTATTTTTTAAAAATCATAATTGAGACTCAATTTGGATTTCACCCCGATTCATGAGTTATTAGGTATAAATAAAGAACTTTAACAACTTGCATCCCAAACTAAAAACTTATTAAGCACTTTGGTATATATACAACTATTATATATTTATAATAGACACTTATATTGTGGCATACATTGACTTATTAAAACCATAAATAACTTTTGATATGCTTATATTTTTATATAATACTTAATTATCATAATTTCGTGCAACGCACGGGTGAAATACTAGTATACTATAACAAAACCGTCTCAATTTTCAGGAAGCGGGAAAAAACCCGCCCAAATATCTAAAATGTTATGCAATTCTCATGCACCTCACAATCCTGTCAAATCATGTAAATTTATTTTGCAGAGCAATATTAATTTTCTAATAAAAAAACTCTGTGGCTTTCAGATAAACCATACCGCCGGCACAATTTCAGAGATTTATTAATGCTTCACCAGATTTCAAGGAGTCTCACCAACTTCAAAATAATTTGAAATTCAAATTTTAAAACTGAAGTTTTAGAACTTCACATTCATAAATAGGAGACGACTTCACTTTTCTACCACACAAATCACGTCGGCACCGCCTCATTTAATCAGCCTCTTGCCCCAAATAATCACCACTCGAAAATTCTTTCTCAAATCTGCACAACGCAAGAGAAATAACAACTTCGCCCAAATAATCACAGATCCAAAGTCCTATCTCAAATCTACACACAATAAAAGAACTAACGATTGTGCCCAGATCATCCTTCACATAGTGTTTCAGTTGTCGATTAACGTGGCTGCAACAGCTCTCTCGAGCCTTAGGCACAACATCATGGAGGCTGCTGCACAACAAGTCATCAACAAAGGTAAGAATAAAGATTGAGTACAAAGTTGTTAAACAATATATGACCTCTTTTTTTTTTTTTTGTTATGAATTACAAAGATATAGCATACTGAAAATAACGTTCATTGTCGACAAAAAAAAAAAATCATCCCAATGAAAATGACATACAAATGGTGAATGTAACAAGTCAATGCTATTTTTTTAATGAAACCTCTCCAGCAAAAAAATTCAAAATTAATTTCTTTAGTTTCAGATAGAGTTTCTTACATTTTCGACCATGTGTCTTCTTTGTTAACGGCTTCAAGCGCTCCATCAGAGGGTGCATTTTCAACCGCAAGTCTCCGGCTATGGTGGATATCAACGACGACGGTACTAACTTTTTATCCATTAGATCTACTGCTCACCACCCACACTAACCTCCATTCTAAATCTGCTGCAGAGACCTCTATTCTCATTAATTAATATAACAATGGAACAGAAGCTAATGGTCAACCCAGAAGAGTAGTCGCAGGGGGCTGTGCTTGGGCGTCTGGGAATATGTTACGAAGACAAGAAATGAGAGATGAAAAGAATATGAAGGGTGAAACATATTGAAGATTGAAATATGTGAAGAGAAATTGCTTCGGGAAATGTGATTGGTGATGTTTTTGAGGTGAGAGGCAAGATTCAGATTAGTAATAATGGAGGTTAAATTACAAGTGTGTATTATAATTTATTTACAATCATCAGCTAACCATAAGATTTTGGCTTCAAAGCTTAATTGATTAAAAAGAAGGCACAATGGTCGTTTTGCCCATAACAAAAAAATGAATACAGACATAAATATTTTATAAGACTACTCGATAGTCACAAAAGGCCGATCGTAATTATAAGACAAACAAAATGCAAATTAAAAAATAAAACAAATTGTTTGAAGGTGGTGCCCTTCCTCGGCCGACAACACAAGAGCAGCCACCCGCGCCCTCAACTTCTATATAATATATTAAAAGAATTTTGGTCAAATTTTTCCAAAATTCTCAAAGAACTAATTATTAAAGTTCTAAAATTTGCCAAAATATATTAATTATGTTTCCTTTACAATTTTGTATTAGTGTGGTAGCAATCATAAACCCACACACCCAACTTTAATACCGTCGTCACATCAAAAGTTAAAACCTACTATCTTCTTAAAACTTTTTCTACAATAATAATCTCATAACACAATTTTAATATGGACCTAAATATTAATCCACTCACATATATAATATTATATATATATATATATAATACTATTAAATAAATTTTTCTTTATAATATTAAATTACATAATTATTTATCAAAAGTAATTAATAAAATAAATCGCAAAATTTATTTTCAAAAGAAATTAGAATAAAAATATTAAATGTACTTTTTCGTAGAAATATATTATTACAATGGGTTATACATTATACACTATCTACATAGAAGTATATATATATATATATATAGGGAGCGGATCCAATGAAAAAATTCTTAATGTGAGAAAGTGAGAAAGATCTTTGATTGTATTCACGACGTTGCTTGATTGTATTCAAGTCCTTGCTTGATTGTGCTTTAGTTGTTGCTTGATTATTTTGTTGCTTGATTGCGTTTTAATTGTTACTTGATTAAATATCAACCATTGATTTTTTGTGATCTAATGAACATGATTCATTCCTTTTTCTCACATGAGGAATTTTTTTTACATGATCTCTCCTCTCTCTCTCTCTCTCTGTATATATATATATATATATATATATATATATATATATATGGAGCGGATCCAGTGAGAAAATTCTTAACGTGAGAAAGTGAGAAAGATGCTTAATTTCATTCACGACATTGCTTGATCGTATTCAAGTCCTTGCTTGATTACAATGTTGCTTGATTGTGCTTTAGTTGTTGCGTGATTATTTTGTTGCTTGATTGCGTTTTAATTGTTGCTTGATTAAATATCAACCATTGATTTTTTTAGATCTGATGGACATGATTCATTCTTTTTTCTCACATGGGGATTTTTTTTACATGATCCCTCCTCTATATATATATATATATAGATAATAAATCAATCAAAAATAATTTAAGAAAATAAACAAATATGGATGAAGGCTAGGGCTGTGCAATCGGTCGGTTCGGTTCAAAACCGACCGATAAGATGAGAACCGATTCAACCGAACCATTTGGAAAAACCGACCGAAAACCGACCGATAAGCTTTTCGAACCGAACCGATAATATCATCGGTTCGGTCCGAACCGATAAGGGCTGCCACAATTTTTTTTAAAAAAAATAGTACTAGATAAATTATTTTCATATTCCTAACAAATTAAAAAAACCATGAATAAAACATTATATACAATTAGGACTAAGGTTAGGTTGACGATTGAGAATGAGAATAATAGGATATGAAATTAGGAATAGGTTTTTAGGATTTTTTGGAAATTAAAGTATACATTCTATATTTCTAGGATTTTTTAGATATTAAAATACTATATATATATATATATATATATATATATATATATATATATATAAAAATTAATTAATATCTTATCGATCGGTCGGTCGGTTTATCGGGGTAAAATTCTAGCAACCGATAGCCGACCGATAAGCTATCGGTTTTCTCTCTTCCAAACCGAGAATCGACCGACCGATAATCGAACCGACCGAATTTGATCGGTTCGGTCGGTTTTCATTGGTTTTTTCGGTTCGGTTCGGTTTCTGCACACCCCTAATGAAGGCCAACAACTTAGTAGTGTGGCCCCACGAAATATGCAAAAACCCAACTTTTGGATTTCAAACTCAGGTTCACGTTATTGTTCCACCTCATCACCCATAAAACCGCCACAAAGATGTAAACCCAGCTTTGTAGATTTGAACCTCAATTTTTTTTACCATTGCAACCACCCTTAGCATTGAGTTTATTTATTCCAATATAATAAAATTTTTTAATCATAAAATAAATTTTTATTTAATATTTTATTACAATAATATATAATTATTAAAATACTTTAAAATAATAATAATATTATTATAATAGTATTGGTTAATACGATCATTATTATAAACAATGAAGGATTTGAAATAATAATAGAATAAATAAAAAATTACTCCCTCCGTCCCATTGAAGTAGTCCCACTTTCTTTTTTTGTTTGTCCCATAGAATAGTCCCATTTTCCTAAAATGACAACCTTTTTCACACTCACCAATAAAATATTAATTCCACTACACTCACAACTCTTAATTCCCGTGCCGAAAAGAAAAGGGACTACTTCACCGGGACGGAGGGAGTATTATAAAATAATATGAGAAAAAAATAAGAAATAAATATTTTGTTTTTGAGATTTTCACATGATAAATGAGAATGAAACCCACTATTTTAGAGAATTTTGTGATATCATAATATTTGGGTATCATTCTCAGTTTATCATTCATACATTCTCATGTCTTTCAACTAAAAGGTTTGTTTTGAAATTCAATTACCTCATGCCGACAACCACCAACCAAACGGATCCTTAATATATTTTTAAATTTTATATATAAAATATGTTCGTGCAACGCACGGGTGAAGTTCTAGTCTTCACTAACAATGATCCATGATGACATAAGTGATACGTCTTCTTTTGATAGAATTTGGGAATGCAACATTATTTTCATATATTATGTACTCTGAATACATCGACTCTCTATATATACAAGATGAGATGCGACGAAAAATAAATAACAGCAACTAACAAAACCCTAGATATGTGACTATGGTTGGCGAAAAATATGCAGAGGCGTATCTATGAATATCACGCATGCATGCAGCCGAATAAGTAAAAGATATGGGTAAGATGATCCAAATTTAACAGCCCCCCTCAAGTTGGCAGGTGAAGATCAAAAACCCCCAACTTGCAGCTAAGATGGCGAAGTTGATCCGACCCAAGTGCCTTCGTGAACATATCAGCGACTTGATTCGTGGTGTGAACTTCGCATGGTTCGATTTCTTTGGAATCAACTCTTTCACGGACAAAATAACAGTCCATCTCTACATGTTTCGTCCGCTCATGGAACTTCGTGGTTTGAACTTCGCTATGTGTCTCGCAGCCTGATTGTCGCAATAAACTTTCGTGGGTTTCTCTTGTTGGACGCCTAAATCAGTGAGCAACCACCGCAACCACACTATCTCACTAACTGTGCTAGCCATGGCTCGGTATTCTGCCTCTGCCGACGAACGAGAAACCACGGTCTGCTTCTTTGTTCGCCATGACACAGGTGCCCCCCCAAGTTGAATGACGTACCCGCTGCGGGATCGGCGTGTTAAAGGGCATCCTCCCCAATCCGAATCACAGTACGCAATGAGATCAAGGTTCGCATTAGAAGGAAGAAGAATCCCTTGTCCAGCGGTACCCTTAATGTATCGAACAACCCGCAGGGCGACCTCGTGATGAATCTGCCGCGGTTTAGATAGAAATTGACTAAGAATATTCGTCACATACTGAATATCTTGCCTCGTGACCGTTAAGTAAAGTAATCTCCCAACTAGTCGTCGATAGGCGTGTGCATCGACAAGGGGGCTTTCTTCATCATCGTCCAATTTCAGGTTTTGCTCCATGGGTATGTAGCTCGGTCTGCAGCCCTCCATCCCGCAATCTTTCAATATATCCAGTGAATACTTTCGCTGTGTAAGCACCATTCCACTGTTAGATCGTACGACTTCTATGCCCAGGAAATATTTCAAGGGTCCCAAATCCTTAATACTGAACTCGCTATCAAGGACGTGCTTAACTTCTTGTATTTTATCCTCATCATTTCCAGCAAGAATAACGTCATCCACATATATGAGCGCAACGACGAAGGAGCGATCCTTCGCAAAGATGAACAAGGAATGGTCTGCATTCGATTGTCGGAATCCAATGCGCAGGAGAGTTCCAGTGAACTTGTGATACCGATTCCGGGAGGCTTGATGTAATCCATACAGAGATTTTCGCAACTTGCAAACACGATTCTCGTTCCCCTTCGCATAGCCTTGGGGAATCTTCATGTAAACATTTTCTTCTAAATCCCCGTGCAGAAAAGCGTTGTTCACATCCAACTGATGAATGATCCAATTTCTTTTTACTCCAATGGTGAGAAGGCATCTCATTGTAACAAGCTTGGTGACCGGAGAAAATGTCTCGTGGAAGTCGACCCCTGGCACTTGAGTAAATCCCTTTGCCACGAGACGCGCCTTGTATCTTTCTATCTCCCCTGTCGGCTTATATTTTATTTTGTAGACCTACTTTGAATCAACTGCCTCATTCCCGTCCAGTAGTTCGACCAGTTCCCATGTATTATTGCATTCCAGTGCCTCAATCTCCTTTCTCATTGCCTCTCGCCACTCATGCGATTTTGCTGCCTGAGTGAAACACACCGACTCAGCCTTTGTATCCAGCGCTGCAAGATAACATCTATGGGCGTCAGAAAATCTCCTATAATCCACGTAGTTTGCGATGGGGTGAGCAGTTGAGCTCTCGCCGTGCTCATTATTAGTGTGATGATCTGACCAAGCTCCAGGTAATTCTACCTCATAATCTTTCAGATGAGCTGGCAACCGTCTGACTCTCTCGCTTACCCGTGTGTTTCCTGGAATAGTGAGGCTCTCATTTGGGTTACTGCCATCACCCTCATTCGTCGGTTGTGACTCCTACATGAACTCGTCGTTATCATGATGCGCGAATGTTTCAGCTTTGTTCGCGTCCATGATGCAGCTGCTCGACGTGTAGGGAAATACGTCCTCCATGAATTTCGCATCGCGTGATACAAAGATTTTATTGCTGCTCATATCGAAAACCTTATATCCCTTCTGCCCAAAAGGATAGCCGACGAATATGCAGGCCCTGCTTCTCTCCGCGAGTTTATCATGAACCCTATCTGTGCTTCTGCTGTAAACCATGCATCCAAATACCCGTAGATGATTGTACTCCGGTGCCTTTCCAAAAATAATCTCATATGGCGTCTTGCCGTGCAAGATTTTCGAAGGAAGACGATTGATGATGTATGCTGCTGTCAAGACACATTCTCCCCAAAAATCGATGGGTAAGTTGGCTTGAAATCTCAATGCTCTAGCGATCTCCAGTATATATCTGTGTCTTCGTTCAACTACCTCATTCTGCTGCTGTGTGTAAACACAAGATGTTTCCAAAATGATTCCATTTTCCATATAATAATTTTTCATTTCTGTGGATGAAAACTTTCCCCCGTTATCGGTTCGAATCCGCTTTACTTGCTTTCCAAATTGTGTTTTTACCATGTTGCAAAACAACTTAATGTACTTGTCGGCTTCTGACTTGAACTTCATGAGATAAATCCACAAACCCCTACTAAAGTCATCAACTATCGTGAGAAAATAATGAGCACCAGAAAAAGATGGAGTCTTATAGCCACCGCAAATGTCACAGTGAATCAACTCAAAACAATCGTTGGTTTTAATTGTACTGGAATGAAAAGGTAATCTAGTTTGCTTTGCTCGAATACAAGAATCGCAAACAATGTCGGACATTTCACAAATTCCCTGGAGCTTCACCCTTGAGGCATGTCCGAGTTGCCTATGCCATGTCTCTCCATCGATTGCAACACCGAAGGCGCACCTAGCATCGTAGACTGGCTCCAAGTGATACAACCCTCTCTGTTGTCTAGCCACCCCAATCTGGTTCCTGGATGCTAAGTCCTGTATGTCACAATGATTAGTGTAAAAAATCAGCCTATAATTCAAGTCCTTCGAAAGCCTGTTTGCCGAGATGAGGTAACACTGGAAACTGGGAACACACAAGACATGTCGCAGCACCAAACCATTCAGCAAATTAATGTTCCCAATTCCAACTACTTTCGCTAACTCCCCATTTGGAACCTTAACCGGTACACTATCAGACCTCCTATCCAGATTCTCAAATAACACTTCATCACAACAAATGTGTTCAGTAGCCCCTGTGTCTATGATCCAAGAAGAGGTAAAAGTACACTCACCAGCCATGTTAACGGACGGTTTGGACGTGGTCCCTGCTCCATCGTTATTCAAGAAATCCCTGATTTGAGTGAGCTGCTCCACGGTGAAATTCTGCATCGTCCCTGCTTCGTGACTTGGCGCAGTCTCAATGTGAGCTGCTCTATACGGCTGCGGTGAGCCCTTTGTGTACCTTCTCCCATCCTTCTTGCCCTTTGTTCTTCTGCTTTCTGGATAACCAACTATCCCATAACAGGTTTCCATGGTATGCCACAGTTTTCCACAGTTTCCACACTGCGGTGGGGTTTTATCTTTCATTCCTTAGCGACGATCTGCGTTTCCGACGTGCCTCTGGACTTGGAAAGCAGCCCCGTCAATCGTGGGGGTCCTAGAGTTCGTGATGGATCGCTGTCTTTCGTCTTCGGCAACAAGGTGATATGCGACACCTAGACTGGGTAACGGCGTCATGCTGAGGACTTGGCTCCTTATAGTATTGAATGTGTCCTCAAGTCCCATGAGGAACTCATAGATACGTTCCCTTTCCACATTTTCTCTTACAAGCTTTGCCATGTTGCACGTACATAAGCCACACGTGTACTTTGGGTGGCTTGAGACAGCATCCATTTCATCCCAAATCGCCTTCAACTTGGTGTAGTATGCCGAGACGGATAGTTTTTCTTGTCGGGTAATGGTGAGCGTCCTCTTCAACTCGTATGCCTTGGGCGCGCTCTCCTTCCCGAATCTTTCGCCTAGATCTTTCCAGATTTCGGCTGTCCTCTTGGTATGCTTTACACTGTTTCTGATTTCTTTGTCCATGGCGACAATCAACCACCCTTTCACCATGGCGTTGCACCGTTTCCAGAGTAAGAGATCTGCACTCTTATCGTCCGGCATTGGTATTGAACCGTCGACAAACCCATATTTATTCTTTGCCAGCAAACAATTTCCCATCTCTTCAAGCCAATCACCATAATTGCCGTCATTGAGTACATCGGTTACATAGACATGACTCGGATTGTCCGACGGGCTTATGTAGTAGGGCGAAGTGGGGTCGTTAGTGATGTCGTGCTTGTCGGCCATGGCGACGGGTAAAGAACGTGCGGAAGCTTAGAATTTAAAGGAAAGAACACTGCTCTGGTATCATGATAGAATTTGGGAATGCAACATTATTTTCATATATTATGTACGCTGAATACATCGACTCTCTATATATACAAGATGAGATGCGACGAAAAATAAATAACAGCAACTAACAAAACCCTAGATATGTGACTATGGTTGGCGAAAAATATGCAGAGGCGTATCTATGAATATCACACATGCATGCAGCCGAATAAGTAAAAGATATGGGTAAGATGATCCAAATTTAACATCTTTCACACACCAAACATTTTTTGCACACTTCATATTTGAACGTTGAGTAACTTGAAATAAATTGTGGGAAATATTTTGTGATACGGGAACATCTTGAGAGACATAAATTTGAGAGAAATTTGAAGAAAAAATAGGATATTGAGAATTTGAGAATTGTTGAAAATTATGATATGGTGCAAAATCTGGATAATTTTGGGAGCTATGATAATTTTCAGAGTTTTGATAATTTTAGGAGTTTGGATATATTTCGAAAATTGGATAATTGTGGGGGTTAGGTAATTTTGAGGATTAAAGAAATAATTTAGATGATTTGAATCCATAACTTCAAGATTGAAAATTTTTAGAAGTAATGTAAGCAAAAGAAGATATTCGATTTATTTGTGAAAATACATCAATATTGAGCTTTATTTATAGAGGAAAAAAATGATAAATTTTAATATAATTTTTTTACATATTTTAGATTAATTATATATATATTTTATTTTAAAATAAAATTATATAATATATAATTGTTCAACCAAAAGCCGACACTTAGCAACTTCTAATTGTACCACTTTACCTTCATGCTTGGGTTGCAAAGAGTTGAGGTGAGTTTTGGATGGACCACTTTACCTTAAGTGTACAACAAAGATCCAAATCCTTATAAAATCATAAATTAGTAATAATTTTGAGAGTTGAGATGTCGTTAAAAAAAAATCTTATTTAGATTCTAAGCAAAATGAGATCTTGGATTTGATAAGCTGATAAAAAGTTGACACATTTGAGATCAATTCAAGATGGGCCTTTCCCTTTTCTAAAAAAGGAATAGCCTTTTTTTGATCATCATCACTCCTACTTAGTGGAAATAATGGAAATCCAGTTTTCTTGCAAAGCTGGTTGATTTTATTTGGGTGTGAAATCTGAGTTTCAGTTGGGTGATACATTTAGGATGTGAATGAAAGGGAAAATATCAGAATTTTGATCAAAATCACACCTATAAATGGAAACTCAGTTTTCTTGCAAGCTTGCCGATTCATGTGAATTGCAATCAAATGTAGGATTTAGATGAATTGGATCAAAACTCTATACATCCATAGAGTTTGATTAAATCAATGGCTGTTTATTCACAACTCTAGTAACATTTAGCTGGTTTTATTTTGGCATGTGAAAGAGAGAGAGACAAGAAAGAAGAAATGAGTGATTTCTTTTTCAAATCTCACTCATCATATTTTGTGACAAAAAAATAATATATCTATACTGTTTTAAGTCTTATATCCTACAAGCAATACTTCCCTTTCAAATACTACTTGTAATAAACAAATCAAACAACGCCCAGCTTTCAAAAATCCTTGTCTTGTGATCTCAATTTTCTAACATAGATTCCTTCTGTCCAAGATTCAACTTGAACACTTTGTATCAACTCCTATACAATCTGTCCCTTAATTGAGGGACATGGGTTCGAGATTCTCGAGTACATTTGGGTGTGTAAGTCTAAATAAATGCATTTGTATGTAAATGTAGTACCTGCCTCAAGATCGGAAGGGCGCCCGACAAGTAGGACATGTCAGTCGCTTGGACAGCCAGGGGTCAATGCACTGAGCATGAAACTCATGGTGGCAAGCCGGCAAGACTCTGCAAACTTCCGCGTGCCGGAGATTTTCCAAGCAGATGGCACAGGTTGAGCAGTTTGATCCAACCTTGTGGTACATACAAGTAATCTCTTGTAGCTCTTCAACAGATATATGAAAATACGAATACCGATCACCTGAGTTTAAATCTTGATCATCACCATCTGCACCGTCTTCGTCCTGGCTTATGAAATCGATGATCAGATAGCAGCACATAATGTACACGATGAGGATGCCGATGATGCAGATGAAGGAGAGAGGGGGAGGCAGCTCAGGCAATGAGGAGACCATCATATGATGATTGTTAATTCAAATGTTGCATGGCTGTGTGTAGGAGAAAATGGATCTTTATAGAATCAATGAGGCATGGATGCAGATCCTAAAGAAGTTGCTTGAAACAGATGAGTTGACATTTTGATTTCTTGTGATGATATCATCACATTCCAAAAGCATTATGGTAGGTTGACTCCTTCACAATCCACCATCACATGCTCATTTCTTGCAAGAATGAACCCTACTTTATGATTTGGACATTTCCAAAGTTTAAGGTAGGCAGGCAGTCTCTGGTGCCAAGCAAGGATAATGTGTAAGGTAGACATTTCCATACATACCGTTATATGGTAATATACTCTCAGATCCACAGCCGATGTGGGATATTCAACACAGACCCCTCGTACACAGCGTGGAGCTTCATGGAGATTCCATCATCGGACCGGGCCGACTCTGATACCATGTAAAGATCTCATTTCTCTCCTTACAAAACCGGCTTGTAAGCAGAGGGAACCTTCACGGTATACTCCCAGGTACAGCCGATGTGGGATATTCAATATAATGTATAAACAATATAAGGTAAATAAAGCTCAAGAGACTGAACTTAATTTAAGCTCCCCTGCTTGAACTTGTGACTTTTATTCAAATTATTTGGTATGATTGTTTTGTACAGCATGCTCCCAGTGTGAAAAATACGATGGGACGAGGAACGGTGCAGGTACAGATAGTAAGACGTAATGCAGAAAACTAATCAGGAATAAGAAAATTTAGCCATCAAGTTAAACAGTCATAGCAACAAAGCTAACTCATTATGCTGTTCCATGGCAGGGGCTCAAGTTGTTCTTTGCCGGATCATTCCTTCGGTGGAGCCGATGCCTACATCTTTGGGAGAATTGTGCAGTCGTCCTTCGAAACGTCCTTGCTTCCCTGTCAAAAACAAACATACCCAGTCAGAAACGCTCTAAAATGCGAGTTTGAAGAAATATCACTACCAGTTTAGTAAAGCTGGCAACTATACATGAAAAGGGCATTCGTATCACACGACTTGTTCAGTTAAGGTATGAGGCTTCTATAGTGATATTTACTCTAACACTATTATTAACCTTTTAAAACATTCAATATAATTTTTTTCCTATTTTGTAAGAATAAGTCGTGTAAACAAGCATCAGCATTAATGTCTAAGTTCTTTAAGAGCATGTTCAAGAATAAGGCCATGTAATTCTGAGTTTCTGACTATTAAAAAAAAAAAAAAAAAAATCAATAGGGAGGGGGAAAAAAGGATACTGAATTGTTAAACAGTCATTTCATACCTCCAGGTATCTTTTTAAGAGAATTGTAGTGCTGAAATTGAAGCCCTCAATTGATTCACCTTTCTTACGAGATGCATGAAGCTGCTTTCTCACTCGAGTAGCAAGAGACTGATTTGTAATTTATAACATATCAAAATCAAAAGTTAATACCGATGAATAGCAAAGGTAAGGTGAAGTCTTTAAGGAATAATTTAAATTTTATACCTTTCCCAATTCTACTCCCCACTGGTCAAAAGAATTTATGCCCCACACAAATCCTTCTACAGCAATTCTATGTTCATAAATTGCTAATAACTGCATGCAACAGGCATTCACAAGATTAGGCAAAATATCACCTTGCAAAAAGAACTCTACTGTTTGCACTGTAAAACCAAAATATAGTAGAAAATAAAATATTATGACAAATCGGTTTTAGGTGGGCGAACGTAATAGTGATTTATATGGCTAACCATAGGGTCAAGTATCTTTATACTATAATAAAGTCAACAACAAACTGTTCACCTGCCCAATGTTGTAAGCATTCAGTGAAGGAAGCAGAAGGCTGAGAGAGGGTCGATTGCCAGAGAAAGTCTGCAGAAGATTATAACTTGAGATCCTATATCATATTTCGACAGAAGAATATAATCCTATAAACTGGAAGCTGCAAAGAAATTACCTTGTGTGTAATAAGATGGCTAGGGACATTCTCTTTCAAAAGCTGTTCAGGAGTCTGGAGGAAAATTAAGCACAATTAAATGCTGGTATTCAGAAGCTCTAATGGGTAATGATACTAGCTATATAAGGCAGAAAAAGCCAACAGAAGAATATATTTATATAAGTAAAAACATGACTCAAAACTGTCGGTTTTATGTTGATCCATATACTATCAGTGAAAAAGTTTGTGAGAATTGAATTATTGAAAATCACAATCAATGGCTGAATATGTTACATGGGAGTAATGCCATTTAAAACAAAATTTATCACCTTCCCATAAGCAAGCGCATCTGGCTGGGCAAAGAAGTTTGACATAAGCTCATCATGGTTACTCACCACTTCACCTGTAAAAGCAAGCTACCTGAATGTTATTTTTCATTATTGTTCCTGTCCTGTATGAAAATCAGGTTTCATATTCTCCATAAAAGTAGATTATAGGGAGAAGAAAAACACCTTTCAGGTAAACAGGTTGCTGACTATTCACCACCCCGATGAAATCACAAGGAATGACACGACCCTGGAAAACAACCAGTTGCGTAGTTAAATCGGAGGTGCCAGAGTATATGAGACCACATATGCCAAATCAGGCGGTAATTTGTTTCCATAAGGGAAACTATTTTATGAACAAATTCACACATCCAAAGGACCTTGTTTCCTATATTTCTATCCTTAATTTCAGATAGTACAACAAGGTCAAAAAGATATAAAGGTACAAGGTATCAATAAAGATCATAAGAGCACCACTTCTAGTAGGCATGTTCACTTAAATATGAAAAAACTGAGATTGGTGACAAATTGAGATTTTACCTGGTGAATTAGTTGGTAAAAGCTGTGTTGGCCATTTGTTCCTGGTTCACCAAAATCAATTTCACCTGCTTCATAGGGAAGGGGCACGCCATCAATTGACACACCTTTCCCATTACTTTCCATGCTGACCTGAATGAATGTTTTTTAATTTAAAGCATTATTTCAAATGCACGACAATATTAGTTATTAAACAGTTTGGCACTTGCCTGCTGAATATGAGGTGCAAGTTTTTCCAGTGCTTGAGAGTACGGTAAGATGGCCTGAAAGAAAGGAATAGCTCACTCTTATGGAGTCAAGCATCAATATGGGGGGAAACTTTAAACAAGTTTGGGAAGCTCATATACTTACTCTAGCAGGGTAGCCAAGGAATGACACATTCCAAACACTCAGCAATCCCAATAGCACCTGTAGGAAGAAATTCACAAAACAACATGAATGATATTTACTAGGACACATACAAGGTAGACTACACGAAGAATTTTTTAGAAATACACGAGCAAAAAAAAAAAAAAAGAAATGTACAAATTGATCATTTTTATTTTACGTAAAGATCAGCACATTAATAGATTTATATGCTTCTTAGATGGGCATGTAGAGACCTAGCTTCAAAGTTAGAAATGAGCAATTCTAGAGAAATAATCATACTGCATATGTAAGAATTAGCACACAACAATCTCATTTTGCTAATTAACATACAGGTAAGTTTTTCTCGAAAGGCGCAGAATGGAAATGTTGATCAATACTTGAAGCACCTTTGAGGAACCTTCATTCAAAAAAAAAAAAAAACAGTGAACATCCAGCAAAAGAACAAGTACTTCAATTTAAAGAAAGCAGGGTAGAATTGTACTTTTCAACAACTGCAAAACCATATTGCAGAGAAAGAGGCAACACTCCAACAGCACTGCAAACTGCAAGCAGCGGTACATACCCAGTCCCAGAAAGCAAAAGCATTATTTACCAATTAGCAGTTTTCCAAATCATGTATTTGACATTAAAAAGTGAACATACCACTGTAGCGTCCTCCTACCCAGTCCCAGAAAGCAAAAGCATTATTCGGATCGATGCCAAAATCTTCTACAAGCTGCAGCAGAAAACAGTGGTATGTCTAATCAGTACGGCCAAATAAATGGTTAGCATGATTAGATAAACTGCTTCGAGTTTTACAGCTATAAATCCTATAAGTTAACTAATTGGCTCATACATAGTTATAAGCATATAGTTTCCTGAGGTGCAAATGTACCAGAAAACATAATGTTATACCAACACTAGCACAAATAATTATTTATGAAGGAGGCTGTTTGAAAGAAAAACTACGCTCAAAGTAGAAGTTTCTAGTTAAATGAGTTTTCCTACAACTGCAAAAACAATAAGTCACCAAAACTTGAAAAAGTAAGTCTCTGAACAAATGCTGGTTTCCATACGGATGGAAATTACTGAACATGAGAAGATAAATGGAGATAAGTACTCACTTTTAGGTTAGTGCTAACAGCGACCATGTGTTTTGCAACTGCTTGAGGTCTGGAAAATGGTGTTTAAGGAGAGAGTAATGATAATAAGCTAAAGTGACGTAGAGCAACAAATACAAGCAAAACCATGATGTTAAGGAAGAAAAATTTCCAAACACAATAACAACTGCAAACTAAGATACTAATCATACATTAGATCTCACAAGCTCAATGAGTATGTGACAAAGAATTACCATAAAGGCTCCATCTAACAGCCTTTCAAGTTCTTCTTTAACGAAAAAGTTAGCATGAGACAACTCTCTCCCATATCCCCTTCTGTCACTCATGCAACTTAATCAAACCAACTGTACTCTCCCCAAGATGTTTAACAAACCATTAGCAAAAAAAAAAAAAAAAAACCCACAAATATAATATATGCACATTTTATGCTTCGGGTTGTGGGAATCTAGTTAGCTAAAGAACAGTGTGTAATGTCTCACCCCAAGGCAGCTGAAATCCACTCCCTTATGGTCCGAGCATTAAGCATGGTCTCAGCTGTTGTGAAAGTTTTTGATACCACAACAACTGCAATGCATCAAAGTAACAAGAAAACAATCAAGTAGCTTGAAAATCCTACCCTTGCATAACATGGGCTTGAAAGTTTTTCAGATTGGGAACTCAATAACTAATACAGCAGAAATTATACCTAATGTAGTTTCAGGATTCAACCCCGCTATGTTTCGTGCAACATCAATTGGATCAACATTTGCAAGGCTATAACAGAAAAAGAAAGTTTTTAATGAGAGAAGAGCAGCATTGAGCTCAACTGAAATTGTTATTATGCATACATTAGGAAATGAGTGAAGTAATAACTGATGCATCATAAATAGAAACTATCTTGACCCTTGATCGATTGCATAAAAACTTAAAAACCTCTTTATAACAACACAAACTACTCTCCGCCTCCCAGACCCCCCACCAAACAAACAAAACAATGAAAGGAAAGAAAGCAGCAACATAAATGGCCTGCCACAGCCAGACAACCTCAAAAAGAGAATCAAGAAGAAGCAGAGAGAAATATATATTCAAGAGAGGAAGAAACCAGATCAGTTTGGCAAAATGGAAATGATGCCACAGGCACAATTTGAATAATCTTACAACCTGTTGCTCCACCCTGATACCTAAAATGTTTTAGCAACAACGCATTTGAGACACATTTTAAAATGTTCCCTTGATACAGGACTATCTTGAGGTTGGGTTGAGAGTTATTCTAGTTCAACTGCTATAAACTATACGATGAGGAACAAAATTTCCAAAGCTCATACTAATCAACTTAAGAAGGAGAATATATACATATATATAGATAATGATGCAATAACCAATAACCAAGAAATATATTTTCTTACAAATATAACTTCCGACCACTTGCAAATTTAGCAGCTTCTGGGTCTGCATATTCATGTGAAGTGTTAGCTATGTTGTATAGCATGCTCATAGAGATTGTTAGAGATAAATGATTTGTAATCATAAGAGCAGAAGAAATGTCATTGGTATTAAAATTACCTGTTTGAAGTGCAGTATGAACAAAGAGAGGGCCTAGAAAGCTTCCTCCAATACCAATTGCAATAACATTTTCCAACACCTTCCCAGTTGCTCCAACCTATAGAACATTGTTGAGTAAATCAACAAAAGTACCAACAAAAAATACTACATATTTGGCGAAAATAATTACCCAGGCACCACTGCGGACTCTCTCAGAGAAATCCTTGATCTTATCAAGAACTTGCCAGACATCAGGCACCACATTCTTGCCATCACTATTTATGACTGAATCCCTTGAAGCTCGAAGAGCTACATGAAGGACGGATCTATTTTCTGTGCTGTTTATCTGATCAAGTTACAAAATCAAAGAGCACAAAGATTGGATGATGGATGTCAGAGAAGCAAGGGTCGTGTTAATTGTAATAATCAAGTTATGAAACCCAAGACAAAGTGTTATATCAAGTGCAAAGGCTCAGATGATAGCGATGCTTCTTGGAATACTTCAACTCTTAGATCTCAATGATATAATGGAAAATAGATATCTTTATTGATCAATAAGGAAGACCATGGTCTGTGACATGCCACAAATGATACCAGAAAGGTGAATGCACATAATTGTTTTTGTTTAGCATTAAATACTCCCAATTTAATTGTCTTTTATGTTTGTCCCATTTCATTAATCTTATTTCTAAAAATATAATTTTTTCACACTCGACAATAAAATAGTAATTTCATTCAACTCATTCTACACTCACAGTCCTTGGTTATTGTGCCCGATCAAACTGGGACAATTAAACCGGAACCGAGGGAGTATAAAAAAGGCATTTCTTTGGGCATGCCTTTCAAGTTCTCTTAAAAAAGATCCATAATGACCATATTACTGAGTTTATACATTAATTAGTAAAAAGGAAACAACTTACTCTTTCCCCACTGAACATCCGGTCAATCTTTTCTTTAAGATGTGCTGCCTGCATCACCAGAGAAGCTACAATAAATCAGAGTGCATAGATGTTGTATAAACCAGAATACATCCTCGGTTAAAAAATAACCAACCTCGGCCAATTTTTTAAGCTTATTCAATGTATCAACAGTGGCACACTGCCTCGAGTAATCCAACAATACACCATCAAATTCACTGATATCACCAAAAAAAATTAACAGTATTCTAAATAAAGCCCCGCTCTTTACTTTTAAACTTCCAAACATGAAAAGAAAACAAGTATCATACGCCGTCAGGGACTGGCATCTCTTCGTGTCGCCCATCAAGTCACGCAGATGAGTCTTCTTAATGTCTACGACATGGGCCTGGAAATGCACGCATTGACCACTACGTGAAGGTGCATCATCGTAAAACTTCCCAAAACATGCTTGGATTATAAAACATAAGATTACCGTCAAATCCTTCCAAGCCTCGGTTTCGCATATCAGAGCAGACGCCATCTACACACAAAAAGTAATGCAATCTCATTGCATATTTACGCCAAAAATCCCAGAAGAATCTAATGCAAACAATCGGAACCAAATACCACAATAAAACGGAGAAAAACTCCAAATATCTAGCTATTCAAGGCTTAGTTTTGTTCAAACATTCAAGTCCACGCCCCACTCCCAATTAAAAGTCTTAGCTCGGATGCCAGATATCATAAATCCACCACGTCCGCCATTACTATCTAACCACAATCATTATCATTCGTTTTTCAAAAGCATCCAATAATCAAATGCTGACAGCTGAAATCAATCCAGAAAACAGAGAAACAATAGAATTAGTGAGAGAAGAGGATACCTTCAATCTGAGGTCGGATCAGCAAAGAGCGGAAATGAAAACAGCAGATTGCAAATTTGCACAGGAAAAGCAAAAACAAATATAAAAAGTGGGGAAAAATTGATGCTGACGTAAGATGTCACGTGATGTAGTCCGAATATATTTTGCGCGGCGTGGATCCGATGCTTTTTGGCCGGCGATTCCATTGAATCGACGGATCAGATTCCATCAACGAAGATATTTTGGAAAAAGAAAAATTGGAAATTGAAAATTAATCAAAAAAAGTTTCCGTTGCCGGGAATCGAACCCGGGTCTCCTGGGTGAAAGCCAGATATCCTAACCGCTGGACGACAACGGAATTGATTGATAATATTTGGTTACTTTAATTAATATTATAATTATTTATTTTAACTGCTATAAATCAAACTATATATTATTCTAGCAAAAATTTGTGCAAGACCAACTCACCAATATTATTTTGAGATGCTGATCGAATAAGTCAATTCTCATATTCATACTTCACTACTGGATTAATTGTGGATAACCTAATGACAGAAATTGTAAGAAAAAAAAAAAAAAATTGACCATATTTATATGTAAAATTGGTCGATTTTGTGAAAGAAACCGATTGATTCTTTTATTTTTACAACGAGAATCGATCAATTTATACTGTTTCACATGGTTGGTTGCCCTAGTAATGGGGATAAATTTTGAAATACCGAATATATCGTATAAAAAAGGTACTAAAATTTCCAAATTTTTGGCAATGTATAATATTGTCCGTAATTTTATGGTATGACAAAAATATGACTAACGTAAAATATTATATTTTTTATTATTTTTTACTCTTATTTTTATTTAAAAATAATACATCAAAAACAAAATCCTACCTTCCTTATTCACTTCATAGTAATCTTATTTTTTTATTTTAAAATAATAAATCAAAAACAAAATCCTACCTTCCTTATTCACTTCAAAGTAGGGGTGATAATTTTTGATCCGATCCGATAATCCGACATGAATCCGCACGATAATAATAGATACGAATTAAGACTTATCGGATATGGATCCTTATCGAATTAACATGATAAGGACACGAAAATTTCGGATCGGATTCAAATTGGATAATTCATTAAACAGATCGGATTCGGATATCAGTTAATAAAATAATAATAAAATATTTATTTTTAAAAATATAATAATTAATTAATTAATTTTGATATATTAATATATATTTAGAGTTCTTTCAAAAACTCATTTCTCTTGGTTCTTCATTGTTCGTGTCCCGTTTTATTAATTTACCACAAAAAAATGTATTTATTTATCAATTCATTAAATTTTTTTAATATTTATTTTCTTCTACTATCAAAATTTAATAATTTTTCTTTTCTCAACTTCAAGTTTTCAACTAAGTTGTATCAACGGATTAATTAAATGGTGAGATCTTAAATTTTAATGTTGATAAAAGTATTGTAGATTCTCATTCATTGTCTCGCTCTTTCAATTTCACCATGATGGATTAAAGGTATTTATTATAATTTATTTTACTTTATTTTATTTGATATAAATCTTAAAAATTTTATTAATATTTTTCTCCCTCAAAATTGTAGGTGGAGTATTGACGACTAAGGTGAAAGATTAATCACTATTTAGAAATGAATATGTTTGACCATTAGAATTTGAATTTAAGATTTATCTATATATCTTGGGATATTAGATTGAGGATTTTAGTTTCAAATGAAGTTGCAATTTTATTTATTTATCAAACACATTATTTGAACAATCAAATATGAATATTTTATATCATCTTATCAAATTTTTATTGGATTATAATTGTGTTTATTGAAACAAATTCTTATTGAATTAATCCGATTTGGATTCTTATCGGATCTTTATCGCATCGGATACATAACGGATCATTCGGATTAGATGCTTATTAATTCCTTAACGGATACGGATCGAATTCGTGCGGATATAGATTTGAGCTTAACGGATCGAATACAGATACAGATTTGACCTTAACGGATCGGATCGATAACAGATTAACACGATAAGGATCCGATCCGTACGAATTGTCACCCCAACTTCAAAGTAATATTATGTTATCATTGATAAAAATAAATTTTTTAAAATGATTTTCTACAAAATCAATAGTAAAAATTGTATTATATACCACATCATACCAAGAGCTTGGTACATTGAAAAGCTTGGAACAGACAGTGATGCTAATTTTTCTCAAACCACGAAATACCAATAGCTTACTTAACCATCCATAAACAATCTCGCAAGAGACCTTCTCTATTAACCCTTATAAACTCAACTAACTTGGTTATTTTCTAATGGAGCAGTAAAATTTATACAATACACAAGAAAAATGCACTATTTCTGAACAGATGAAACAAGTTTATTTACAGAGAAGGTGCAGTAAAATCTGCCCACACAAAGCAACTATTTTTTTCACCACTCCCTCTCCTCAACACACCCAAACTCATAAACATTCTCCCACAATAAGCAAAAATGTTCACTGTCTTGAAATATTATTTTCTTTTCTCTATACTTTCTGTAGTTTCAGTAAACACAGTCAAAACAAAATTATATAAAAAAAAAAAAAAAAAAAACCAGACCAATTTACCCTGCTCTCAAAATGCACATCCTAAGTATTGCTGCTCCTCTGAGACAGAGAGGATAGTGTTACCAACTATATAAGCCGCCTCTTGAAGGATCGGGTGGTTCGCTGGTAGGTACGAGCCAGCAAACCAACTCCAATCCCGACACCAAGACATATTCCTAGGCCGATCCCAACACCCACTCGGACTCCAGCGTTGAACCATGACAGCTCCCCGTCTTCACCTTCAATGTATTCCGGCTGTCTCCAGTACAAGCTGTTGTATTCTTGGTCACTCTCGGCTTTGTACCCGTCGTATCCTGCCAGCTGAAGAGGGCAGAAGGAACTCCCTTCAGATTTTTAGTTATATGGAAACACAACCAAAAAGGAGACAAATGTCTGCATATCTATTCCGATGAACTTATTTGGAATCGAATTTGTGTCAGCACTCTATCAAACAATGCAGATGAGATTGTAAACCAAGCTAAAACAACATTTCTTAATAGCTAAAGTTACAGTTTTAATAGCTAACGTCAGTCATCAGATATATCACATCTCCATTTTCGTGAAAAAATAAGTCTTGAAATGTCCAAGCCACCAAATCAAGAACAGCATGTTCAAAATGCCATGAAATGTTTTCAGGAAGTGGAATAGTGGGCATAAGCTGTCCTATTCTGCCAGCAAGATTAGCCTTCAAAACATTAAAATGCAAAAGTGGCATGGTGGGACCAGAGTTGAGGTCGACCTACCTAGTCAAACGATGAAGGGGCCATGCATGAGGTGTTTCTTTCACTTTTCAGCAGCATATGGGTAATATAGGAGACAACAAACAGAACATACCCGCTCTATCTCTTTAATACATGTGCCAGCCCATACCTAAGATATGTTGTGGATAAGATTCTACTGCTAGCTCAGATTCAATCCCAACAGAAATGGGCCTTTTGTTGCAATGGAACATGTCTCACCGTAGGAAGCAGGCAAACAGCCGTACAGGAGGATAATATTAATGTAATTGAAGAGCATCCTGTGCTCAAGATTTGTTCTAGGGAGTATGAAACTCGTCCGCATAAACACAGCATTGAGATGAAGGGTGATAATACTATAGAAGCATAATTACCAGTCATTTGTAAAAGCACCTTAATCTGGTTAGACAGGCTCTGAAGAAACAACTGGCTAAGATTAAACTTCTTTGTTGCTTTAATTTTCTTTCTTTTTCTACAATTAGTAGTTTGAGGTCAAGTAACCCTTCACTTGAGATAAACAAAATTGTTTACTAATACTGAACCAAGATGGTGATTAATGTCATCTGCATATTATGTCGGTGAATTACGTGTAATAGACATTGTCACAGGGTAATTCTAGATCCAAATACATCTGATATTAGCAAACTAAATATGAATTAATACAGAAAATGCAGAGGGAGTAAGTATAAGACTATGCTTAATCAACATATCGTAGGATGAACATAATGTGCGGTATATGTTGGAGCAAGATGAGAAATCTAAGTTTATTACCTGCAGATCATGGCCAGATGCAAAATCTTTATGGGTTTCAGAAGCATCGTGTTCTGGAATTGAATCTAGCACGCCCTTCCTGTGCTTCTTACGGTGTTTAAGTTGCACAGTCTTGGTTAATATGACTGGAGTCCCTGACGAGATACCTGCCACGTAAACTTCAATCGTAGGCGATGAAGTCTCAGAGCCCGTTACTTGTTTCCCTTTCAGAAATCCAGTGCCAGCATTAATTACTGATTCACAATTCATACACCAGGTTCGAGCTGCATTCAGTTGTTCCCCAACACATCCATTGCTATAGGACAGTTCTATAATCCCGGAGATCACAAGTTCCTCTTTATCGAAAACCTCAAATTTCACACTTCCCGTAAATCTTACACTATCTGTAGTGACAAATGTAGCCTCTTCTGATTTCTTATCAACCCTGTCACGCCTAAGAACACAAGAGATCCCTTCTGATTCCATCGAACATCTCACTCCATTTACTTCAAGAACTGTGTCCGGGCTCACGGGAATGTGGTTGAGTGTGAGGCATTCCGGCGTATTATCATCAACCATGAAATTGCTTACTCTAACATAGAACACTCTGGCATCAAACCATTGCAATGAAAACCTGCCAGATGATTGGTACAAGGGATGCCGGATAATCTGAAGGCCTGGATCGGTCAGATTACCGTTGGTATGAAACTCATAAGAACTCCCCATCCTGATTTACTTAGTTTTCACCAGATCCCTTTACAGACATCAATGAATGAATGAGCTGAGGAACCCTGATCTGAGGAGACGAGATGATCATTGTTTAGAACACCGGAAAAGGAAATTTTTTATTTTGTTAGCTAGTAAACACGTAACCACTAGTATGCTGCACAAACTAGAGAAACACTTCAACAATTGTTCCTACATCACTTGTTAAGTGAAATTCTATGAAACCACATAAAAAATACCGACCAATTCCTAAAATCCGGACCTATGAGGTTATGACTACTTCCTCTATGTGAGAAATTCTTGCAAGAAGTTACATATGTGAGAGAAAACTCATATTTTAGAGAGGACCATGATCTAGGACTAGGTTACTAGCCGAACAAAGAGAGAGGGGTCTCATCGACATCGAGTAAATCCATTTAATAAGTTCATGTTAATAGATACTCGGGCTACAAGATTCAATCCCTGAAAAATAGCAACTAAATTTTCAATTGTGTGATCCTGAACCCTAGACAATTCTTGTGAATGAGAACAAGAAAGCATAGAGTGATAAGAAAGTGGGAGTTTAACCAAATATTCATAGCAACCACGAAAAGTACCCCCAAAGTTGCAGCTTCATCAATTCATCTCTCTTTGCCAGAGCAAAAGCAGAGGTTCACAAAACACAGTCACGGACTCAGAGAGAGCGAGAGAGAGTAGGCACGAGGCAGTAAGCGAAAATACACATCACAGAATCCAGCCATCAAACTCAACGAAACGCAGAAGAAGAAAGGCAAAAAATCAATTGAAAAGAAATCGTGAAACTAACATCAACACCTTACCATAAAAAAAATTCGTATCAGCATATGATCTCTCAGATCGTTTTCCCACTGCAAGATGGGAACTTTCACCACTTTTCTGAGGCCCAAAATCAAATACTAAGACACCCTTCAACGACCACAACAAGATTCACTCATTTACATGGAATTCCCGCAGGAAATTCCAGATTTGGACGGACCTGAGAAGATGTGTATCAACAGACAGCAGCCCACCAAAATATCTACAATTTTTTTTTTATTATTGTGTGTTTGACAAGTCGCAAACTCTATCTCTATTTATTATAATAGGATGAGTAGCAAAGTGGAGCGAGTACGTAAATACAATGTAGACTGAAAAAACTCAACCTATTTACCTAACCATGGCTGTTATAGTCCATGGAAGTTTCCAATCTAGACTGCAGGAGGTGAATTATTTCTTGAAAATCTGAGACTGCTTCACTCCCTAGTTTAAAAACGAAAAAATCTCGTGATTAAGCTCAAGCCCATGTGAAATTCACCTTGCAGTAATGGAAAATCTGGTGGATTGCTTGGGAAGAAGAAAGAGTGTTGATGGGACTGGTGGTGGACGGTTTAATGAAATCGATCTTATCCGAAAGAATTTACATCTACGAGGTGGGGTGTCTTGGATTATACTGAAAGTGATGTTTTTTCTGCCCTAAAATAATTTTGGAAATGAGTATTATTGTAAATATCTTATTTCTCTACCTACAAAACTATTTGTAAGGAGACGTCATTTATATGATGTTTATATTTTTAGGTTTGCAGTCGATGTAAGATCCCATCATCGAGATAAATTAGATCTCACAGCGAACCGGTCTGACTCTGACACCATGTAAAAACTACATTTCTCTCTCTACAAAATCAGTTTGTAAGACGAGGAAACTTAACCATTATATGGTGATATACTATCAGGTCCGCAGCTGATGCAGGATCCCATAATCGGGATAAATTGGGTCCCAAATTAAACCGAACCAACTCAGATATCATTGTAAAGATCGCATTTCTCTCCGTACAAAACCGGCTTATAAGAAGAGATGACCTTCGCCATTATATGATGGTATACTCAGAGATCCACAATCAATATGAGATTTTCAGCAATTATCACTTCAAAAAATCGAAAAATGAATTTTAAAAAGATAAAAAAAATTCTCCATCTGAGTAATTGAAAAATTATAAAATTTTCAATCCATAATTTTATTATCGGATTTAGATTGAAAAGAATTTTGTAAACTTTGGATTGATAATTATATATTTTAGATTTTGAATTGATAATTAAACTATTTTTTATATATTATGTAATGACAGTTGTTCTATTTTTATTTTTATTTTTTTTGGTAAAATAATGATGGGTAAAATTAATTTAGAAATTTAAATATTTGAAAAACGGTATTTAATTTTTTGGTGTAAACGCAATCAACATGATCTCTAAGGAATGGATACAATACAAACAAAACAATGAATCTAATGTTTTTTTTTTTTGTAAATATCTTCAAGATAGTTCATTTTCAAGAAAATAAGAATTATACGCAGTAATTTATTTCCATAATTATATGCAAATGACTCATGTTAACATTTCCATATTTGAGTGATTTTACTTAAATCAATTATTAAATTATGAGTATGAAATATTTGACAATAAATTAATAGAACATTAAAGTATCGCGTGGCACTCTTTTAAGAGAATTAATGTCCGAATCAAATCTTCTACTTCTCAGTGAAATATGGATTAATGCCACCAAACCCATATAATTAAGAACTTTGCATTTTTAATAGATAATAAAACTATGAATCTTAATTTAATGTATTAGTAAACTCTTAAATTTAGTCTAGTTTTTTTATAACCTCAATGTTTGATAAATTAGGAAATTTTACTTCCATTTCTTCGTATTATTGAATTGGGTAAGGGGATAAATATTCTAAATTATTGACGTTTTTTTGGAAACTAACTGGAACTCAGTTTTCAGTTTTCAGTTTTGATAAAACTCAGTTTAAGTTCAGTTTCAAGATATACACTTCAGTCTTCAAGTATTGAAAGTTTCAAATAAGCAAGGAAACTTAATGCATAAACTTAAAGAAAACTGTAAATGACACAGGATATTATAGTGGTTCGGAATCAAAGTCCTACGTCCACTCTTCCGAACTTAATCGGGAATCCACTAAGTCACAGAGTTACATGCCTTCTCACGATCTATGGTTAGCCCGTCGGAAACCTTCGTCATTCAGTCTGCTAACGCCACTCGCCCAGAAACTCCTTGTAAGTCTGCTTCTTCTTCAGGTTAAAATGAGGACGCACCTCGCAACCTTCAAACTGGATGGTTGGATAATTAGTTGTTCTTCCCAGAACTCAGGTTGGTTGGCTATGCACGTGATAATCAGATTCCCCGAGTAGGAAACTGACTGCTATGAATATTACTTTTCAAGTAATATTCACCAAGAAATAGTTTCACCTTAGAAAGCTTCAGCCTCGTGCACTTAGATAGATGCACTCAGAGTTTAACTTAAGTTGGAAACTAAAGTCTCGTGTTCAGACAACACGGAAATTTAGAAAGCTTTTTGAGTAGAAAGTTTGGCAGAGTATCGGCTAAGTTTTGCGTAAGATTCTCGATGATGATTATGTTGAAGTGTTGAGCTATTTATAGGCCGGTTTGGTCGACAAAGTGAATTCTTCCCGTTAGACACATCAATCCAGCCTTTAGAGACAAAGATTGGGTTCCAATCATCGTCATTCTTCCTGCTCTGCTTTGTCGTCTGCTTTTCACTTTTGGCAGTGTACTTTCTACCTGCTCTTGTCAGACTAAGTTTCAGCCTGAGGAATCTAAGTTACAGTTCCTCGTACTGACATTTTGATTAACACTTTGAGACATCTTGAGTCTGACTTCGGATTCTTTGTATCTCCTTGTGTTTCACGTGCTCTTGGGTATTTAAACTGAAAACCGACATTTCTGAAGTCAGTTTGAGTTTCCATCTTTATTTTGGAAAACTTAGTTTCCAGAAACTGAGTTTCTGGCCTTACTAAATTTTAAGCACGGAACCTTTATCTTCAGTACTTCAAGTTTTTTGGGTTCTTCTTTTTAAGTTCGGAAATTTGTTTCTTGTCATCTCGAGCTTTGTCTTTTTGAATTTCATCATCAGAAACTAAGTTTCTGATCGCTCCCTTGATCTTTAGCATCTAAGTTTCCAGATTATTACAACTCGATTAATTTTAGACAAGGATTGCATTTAGAGACTCTAGAAACTTATACTAAAGTAAGTTTTGACACATCAAAACATCAAATTAGAGAGTAAACTAAAACTCAGTTTCTAACAATTTACACCAAAACAAGTCAGTACCAAGTGGCAAATCGAAACGACTTCGTTTTATCACCATGTTAAAAAATACTGCAAATTACGTGGAGTTGATTTTTTAACCACTTGTTCGAAGAGTAGTGGAGAAAGAAACAATAAAGCGATATCGTTTTGATTAGCCATATAGGATGTAAAGTGGCGTTTGACGGTTGAATCATCAATAATGAACGGTATCAACTCGTTTTGGTGTAATTCATTGGCAAAAATAAACATTAGTGTATAATACATTAGAATATTTTCTTTAAAACGTCAATAGTTTAGGGTATTATCTCAAATTTATCCTTATTGAATTTTACCCTCATATTTGCTTTTATTAGTTTAAATTACTCATATGTTTGCTTTAAATTAAAAGTAAACATTTGGGTAATATTTATTAATATGAAAAGATTGGGGTATAATTCTCTGATAGATATTGACTTATCCGTAAAGGAAATTACCACGAAATAAATGTCACACGCTCACAAAAGCTAAACGAACAATGGTGCAAATTCAGTACATTCGGAGTCGACCCTCAAAAACCTGCAAACAATGATAAAAATAAATCCTTACAATCCAACGTATAACTCGCCTTAACAACATTAAATATAAGTAAAGAAACCACAAACAAATATATAAAACACATGTTTTTGGAGAGTAAATTAACTAAAGAACATTTGCAAAGTATGTTTCATAATAGAGTTTCACTCGATGTTCCATTATTTCGATTACTATGCCTCCTTAAATGTTTACGTTCAAAGTCGAATCATAATCAAGAAAACCACAGTAGCAGTTACAAATCAACCAGAATCAAGTATGGAAAATCGCTCGCTTATGAAAATGTTTCATGCATTTTTATTTTTTAAATTTTTTTTTTTTTGGAGCATTACAGAATCTGGAAGCTCTGCTGCATGGCTGAAATCAATTAAACGGATCAAACTCGGATCCTTCTCTACCGCCATGATTATCGACGAAGTAATCCCTCATCAGCGGCAACTCGCCGAAACAGTCGTCGTCGACGGCAGCCGCGGGCGGAGACGGCACATAAGCCGGCGTCGGCGATGGCGGAAACAGATCCATCTGAGGCATCGGCGGCGGCATCGGCGAGGGCTTCACAACTGGCGCCGGCGGAGGCGGCAGCGGCAGCGGCGAGGGCCTCACAACCGGCGCCGGCGGAGGCGACAGCGGCGAGGGCCTCGCAACGGGCGCCGGCGGAGGCGGCACGGCGGCGCGCAGTGGGTCCTGGGCGCGGTGCTTGTTGAGGTAAACAGTGAGGGGCTCGACGTAGTCGTTGAAGCCGAGGGCGGCCATGGTGGAGACGAGGTCGTCGGGGGAGATGGTGCTCCGGTAGTCGCGGCGGCACCTGGTGTTGGCCTCCCTCGTGACGAAGGAGATGAACTCGGTGACGCACTGCTGGATGGCTTCCTTGGCGTCGTCGCTCACCTTGGCCTGCTCCGGCAGCACCCGCCGCATGATCCGCGTCACGCTCCCCATCGGTATGCATTGATCGTCCCGTTCGCCGCCGCGCTTCTTCCATCCCTGAGTCGGATTCTCACCTTCTCTCTTCTTCGCTTTCTTTCTACCTGCAGTAGCTTCAGTTCTTTCATTCACCATTGGTGTCGGATCAAATTCTCTATTCCACGATGGTGATCGGCCTCGAATTTTAATAGCTGTTATTAAGAAATAAGAATAAAAATAATACAATATGCTCTGATTAATTTTTACGAACAAAATTAAAATCTTAAAAGAAGACAAACTATAATAATGAATTAATCGATTTTAATAATCAGATTTTAGTTTAAAAAAGAAAATTAATTACTAAAAGGTGTTATTTTCCCCTAATTGAGTTGGATTAACCATATAATTAAATTTATAAAATTAATTTAAATTATACTCCCTCCGTCCCGAAACAATTGTCTTGTTTTCCTTTTACGTCTGTCTCAAACAATTGTCCCCTCACCTAAAATGAAAAGTTAATGCACACTCACTAATAAAATACTAATTTTATCTATCTCTACTCACATTGGTATCTCGTTTTGAAATAGAAAAATTATTTAGGGATGAAGGAAGTAATAAATTAAGATTAAAAATATTTAAAAATTAAGAATATTAATAGTGGAATGGAGAGTGATGTATTGAAATGAGTAAATTAGGTTTTTATAAAAATGAATTAAAAAAAATTCAAATGTTGAATTGATAAAGTTTCAATACATTTTTATATCCCTAAATTAATGTATTATATTTAAAAATTATGTTCATTCAAAAAACATGCATAGGTCAAACACTCTATATATATATATATATATTATAGAAATGCTCCAATGCCCACCACGAGCACATTTTAATGTGCCCAGGTTGATATGGCAGTACCTTGGAGGTGATTATTATACTCAAAATTGACGTCACCACCAATGTTATATTATCACATTATCATGTAGATACATTAGAATATGCTAAATAAGAAAAATGTTAAACCCTTTATTTTGATGGATGAATAATCAAGATTAAATATGTTAGATTGATTATTATTTATTTTGATGTGGGTGGTTATGCAATTTAATAAAACATAACATAATATTAAACAAACATAAAATACTAACTAATAAATATTATTATCAATTTAGCATAAACAACTTTTTAACATATAAATATAGGTACAAAATTATCATAATAGAAAGAAAACAAAATATTTAGAGTCAAAATGTTCAAAATTTTATATTACACGACTCGATGGATATATTTGAATCTTTTATGCCACTCTAAATTAATTTAATCCAATTTTGTTATTTGCTTATTTTTATTTCAGTAATAATTTTACCCATTTAGGTCAATTTCATTATTCATCAATGGAATGTGACTTATTATTATACCTCCTAAATTACAATGGAAAGAAATATTAATTGAGATGCATACATACAAAATATTGCTTGGATAGAATCTTGAATAGTAACAATGTAATTAATTATGACAGCTCAGACAACATTCATTTCAAAAATATTCTTTATAGAATCTTCAAAAATACTGCCTTTTTTTTTATAGAGTTTTTTCCCCCTTGTTTCACAACATTCACCATTTTTTTATATAGATTAAGAAATTAATCTGAAAAACGATTGATTGGGTTAAAAACTAGTAAATGTATTTGATCCAAGTTGGGAAATTTAGTCACACATATTCAAACAATAAGAATGCAAGATTAATTGGATAAATTCAGAGACAATCACTTAATTAAGTGACATAAAATAAATTTAATCATCAGCATTTGAAAATAACATGAACAAATTAACCAATTAATTTTCAATATAAAAACCACAAAGAATAAAAAGCTTCATTACTAGTGAAGGAATACTTCATGAAGAATTGTAAAAAATTGAGAATAGGAAAAAAAAAAAAAAGAAAAAAAAAAGCAAGTTTTTGCAATTTTAATTACCTGATCTCGCCATTCCTTTGTTATTAGAGCTTCCTCCTCTTTCCATCTTCAAGTTTTACCTTGACTCTAGCTTTCTCTCTTTCTTTTTCGGCCCGACAATGGAACGGATAGCGAAGTTATTTTATATGACGAGTGTAAATAAAAAATTTATTTTAATATATAGAATATTGAAGCTTTAGTATTAATGAGCCACATCGGAAAAAGCGGTTTGACAGTATTGTTATTTGCAATGATAGATAGGATCGGAGCCATTTAGATTGCGTATTTAATTTTGTGTTATACATTATAGTTTATTCAATACATAATTTTTTTTGAATTTTGATTTTTATACTTTGGTTTTTTCTTCATTTATTTTTTGTTAATTATTGACTATTAAAACATGAAAATTTGCTCAAATAGTTTAAGTTTAACACTTGTATTCTAAAAAAAATATCGTGTGAATTGTGATGGACTCACAAAAAAAATGTGAAGGATAATCTTTAAAAGCTTCTAAAATGTTGGTTAAATGGTTAGACTATTACTTAATTTTATTTATTTTTTCTATATTTTTGAGGGAGGGAAACAAGTATATTCACAAATTCACTATAATTATTAGTATTATTACTTTATGTATTAACCTCATAAATATAATTTGACTTTATAGAGATTTAGTCTTTCGAATTTGATCATGAAATAAATTCATTTGTAAAATTACAAAATAGAGCAATTCATTTACGCAAACTAGGAAACGACTACCATAGAAGTGAATTCTTAAATTACTGCTCTATACCAACTTCATCATTTAGAAATTTACCCTAAAGGTCAAATTGATTAATGTTATATCTTCAAAAAAAAAATTATTGTCATTAAACTCTGTATTTGAAAAATCATACTTCAAAAGGTATTTCCAATGTTCATGTTGAATACATTTATACAATTCCACGTTCACTGCACCAACCGGGCCGTCATCACTTAAGACGTCGTCGTACACGAGCTATCTCTAGCTCCTCAACCGGGCCGTCATCACTTAAGACATCGTCGTACACGAGCTATCGTGGACCGTAGCTTTGTTTTGGAATGAAGATCTAAAAGGGAATGAATAGTCCCATTATCGGGGTGCAATGGTAAAAATACTTTACTTATAACCAAAAGGTTATGAGTTCGAGCTTTTGTGACACGTTTAAGTTGTACGTACTTAAATAAATGTAAAAAAAAGGGGGGGATGAATATGGTTAATTGTGTATTGCCACGTGGACTCTCGAAAGGAAAGAGAGAGGTTGAGTAAGACATGAACCATTGCATAAATATTCATATACAAAAATTTATAGAAAACAACTCTTGTAAGTAAAACTATATGACCAAAAAATTACTTTTTTCTGTCAAAAAAAAAATGATTTAACTCAAAATTCTGAAAGACAGATAGAAAGGTCGAGAAACAAAGAAAATTGGGACTAATATCCAAAATGAGTTACATTTGAATTAAAACTACACCTGTTTTTTAGCTTGCAGATTTGTGATGCCTCTCTTTTCTGTAGCGAGATTGCTGAGGATCAAACCCACCTTCCTCTGCTCCATACACAGCCCACGACGGCGTCGGAGCCATGTAATCCTTGCTGCTAAAAGCTTCTCCGGCTGATACCTTCAGTTCAGAAATGGCAAGATTTTAGTGGGAAAAAAAAAATAATAATACTCCCACCGTCCCGTCTAAATAGTCCCATTTTGGGAGTGTAGTGGAATTAATATTTTATTAGTGAGTGTGAAAAAGTTTGCCATTTTAGGAAATGAGACGAATAGATGGGACAGACCAAAAAGAAAAATGAGACAATTTAGACGGGACAGGTGGAGTAATAATCTGCAATGGCATGTACAAACAGAAGAAGCAAGGTGAGTTGCAGACCAGGTTGTGGAACTTGTCATAGTCTATCCATGTATGCCACTGGCCATCGACTTTGAATTTGTCAACTTTAGCCAAGAGAACACAGCACGAGTGTGCGTGCTCGCAAGCAACCTCGTATGCACCGTTGCTCTTCCGAGCCAAGGCTTCTGAGAACTCTTTTACATCAGAATGCCAGGGGACATTTTCCATTGTTAGCTTCGAAGTGGCTGACCTGTTGAACAAGTTGTTGTCCACGTTGTGAGATCGTTGAACGAGATATAAAAGGAACGATAGTACGGGAGAGGGAGAGATTCGTACGATCCACAGTATGTCACCCCTTTGATTTCTATAAAATCAGGGCTTCCAAGATCGAATAGACTGGAGTAGGCTTCTATGTCTTCTGTATTCCACCCTTTCACCAACGTCAGGCGGTAGACAGTTCGTTGCTGTTTCTCTTTCAGTGCTTTCAGAGAGTCCTGAAATTCATTTGGATGAAACAAAAGGTGAGTTTTGATGCTCAACAAACTTCGGTTTTCTTCCCAAATAGTATTTGACAGGCTTACAAGTTAGATTTCACACTGGTAAATTACTCACAAGAAATCTCTCCCAGAAGTCCCCAAAGAGAGGTCTGTCAATGGCCTTCAAGCTATCCTTTGTTGCAGCATCTACGCTCACATACAGCTGAACGATCCAAATAGAAAAGGCGTTAAGACATCATCTGTCCTCGATTGGGATGAAGAATGTGTCCGGACATTACGCTATGCCCAAAACATTCTAACAAATTTTACAAATATACTAAAAGAATGAAGTTCCAAGTATTTACGTTGTTGTCACTTTCCCTCCCAAAAACATCACATCAATATGATTTTTAATTTTTTTACTATTTCTTTTATTACAATATAGATATACAATAATAAATATCTAACAAGACTATGTTTCTAATCTTTTCTAAAGATATTGCACTTCACTAATTTTGTATATTTACTATTTTAAAAAGTGAAAGTAAGATATTTTATGTGCTAATTTTATAAATTAAACTCCTGTTTGTAGATAATAAATTTGATCTACGATTTTAATGGAATATTATCAAATCAAGACCCGAAAGATAATTTAAATATTATCATTCACTAATTTTTTATATGTATTATTTTTTAAATAGTACAAGTATGATATTTTATGGATTCATTGTATATATTAAACTACTCTTTGTAGATTTTGTATTTGATCTACGTATTTAATTATTATTTAGTTCATAAACATAATTGGACATATAATATTGAAAATAATATATATATATATATATACTACAATTACTATTAATGATTAAAATTTGAATCTATTTAAGAAATTACAATATATAATTTTGTTAATTATATCATTATATTATAAAATAAGACATTATATATTCGCGCAACGCGCGGGTGTACATCTAGTAAGACTAGAGAAGACAGAAAATGGGCACCTGTGTAATAGGTTCGAGCAATTTGATTTTGTCAGGGAACTGTGCATTTGTCACCAGAAAAGTCGAGATTCGCCTCCTGTGTAGCTCATCGACAAGAGAATTGATCTCCGGATACATGATAGGTTCACCAACAAGTGATAAGGCACAATGTCTAGGAGAAAGGCCCTCAGCTAGGCGCTCTGCCTTTACCCCTGTTCATATTTGAACGGTCTAGTAAATTATCAGCAATATCAGCAGCCGGCTAAATTAAATTTAGCGAACTTACCTGGAACTCCTTTCATCTGCTTTATCATTTTTGTATGCAGTTCAATGGCAGTTTCAACGATCACCAGTGGATCGTCCATCTTCCACTGCCAGCTTCTCCCAACGGGATTGGTGTGATGTCTCCAACAAAACACACATTTGTTTGCACATGCTAAGCTAGGCGTAGCCTCCATGCATCTGCAGATGTAAACAATCAAGGTTGCAGAAAGAGAAGAACAACACTTCACAAAAACATAAACCAGCAATACCGAAGTTGCTCATAGCAGACTAGAATTGAGCTAGAGTCATATTCACATTGCTATTCTTTTGAACTCAAAAAAGAAAAAAAAAATGCAAACACGATAGATATCATTATTTTCTCAGAATCAAGCTACGGAGTCTAGAAATTGCATATGGAAATCAGATAGCTGCTCAAATATTGACGATAAATGGGTATTTTGACAGACCAATTTTCGCACAACTCATAAATGCAACCTAAAACCTCCATGTTAAATAATAGTAGCTCACAACCCAAACAACATTAACTGTACCTGTGACTCTCAATGCCATAAAAAGAGTGCTTGTAACATCCTCCACGCCCTCTGAGCTGAGCCTTGGTCCACCGACAAATTTTAACCCCACTGTGAGAACCAATTATTTTATACCCCTGCCACGAATATGAGCCAATTAAGAAAAAAAGTCCATCTAATATAAAGATACCACCATCGTGTTGAATCATACATAACGCAAAATTAAGTTGACTGGTTTGGAAATCACCACTCCTGATAAAACTATGGGTAGCTTAGTTACTGTTTAAAGGGGCTTGAAAATGGACAGAAACCTAAAGCAAAGTTGCCAGTCTATAATCCATAGTCACAAATTTGTCAAACATAATTACAAGAAGTTATAGACAAAAACATACAGATTCAAGGAGAACAAATAAATAACCAAAACATGATTGACTATCTACTTCACTTCATGGAGCACATAGTCCAATGACAATATCAAGGAATCACAACAAATAACTAGACAAGATCTGATAAGTCAAGCAAAAATCATGAAACGGAGTCCGCGTGGCAATGTTTCCCTGATTTTAGCAAATTGAAAACGATAAAGCACATGACATGACATAATATAGAAGATCATCCACATTCCACACATAGAGATACATGAACCAAAATAAGAAGGCCGGATTTCCAACTCATTTGAATCAGTTAAATCAAATAAATCACCTGCTTCTCTAAATTTGCTCGTATCACAGGGGTCACCATTTCTTTCTCACCCTTTTCAATCTGTCCATTCACTTTCCCATTAGCCTTGGCTACCGCTGATGATCTTCTTGATGGCCCTTTTCCAGCAATATCCTCGAGATCAACAATATCCGAACCTTCCACCTCATCATCGTCATCATCTTCCTCACTGAATTCACCTTCACTCTCACTAACTACGTAATTTTCCAAACCCCGCTCACTATCCCTTAATTTACCATTCAAAACCCCAACAATTTTCTGACTCCAACGATCAAAAACCTCATCCAAATCCCCTTCATCCACATCCCCCTCTTCCAGCTCCACCAGCTCTTTCGCCCCAAGCTTCCGCAGCTTCGCGGTAATATCCCTCGCCACAGCGTTAAAAGTTTGTCCGTACATCCTACTTCCCACCCCGAAAACAGCAAATTTACACTCCTTCAGCACGAGAGCCCCAACACGAAAATCATCAGCACTCTCGGCCAACCAATTCACCAAAAAGGCCCCATTTTGAGGAGGGCCGCCATTCTCCCACGTCGACGCGACGACCAAGACGAGGGTTTCTTTGCATAAATCCTCAGGCTCGTAGTCCTTGGGATCAACAAGATCGAAAGGGATGTTGCTCAGGGTCAAGAGCGCGTGGAGGCGCTGAGCTAGGGTTTTGGAAGTGCCTGCCTGCGATAAGAATAAAAGTTTGCCCCTTTTGGGAGGAGGGTCATTGTCCAGGCTTCCGTACTCGGTTCCCGTGACTGCGTGGCGGAGGCGCGTCAGAAGGCGGCGGTGGCGGTTGCGGGATTTGTACAGTAAGTAGAGTGTGGCGGAGACGGAGAGGAGCGTAAAAATAGTGAGGCGAGCAGGAGGGAGCGACGGAGACATGGTGCAGGAATTGGTGTTGAAATTCTACGGAAATTACATGAAAATCGGAAGCGGCATTGGCAGGCTGCAGCTGACGCTTGAAGCTGGGGTTTTGCAATATTTTTGGGTCGCCGGTGGCAAGAGGTTTTTGCGCACACTTAAAATCGTGTTCTTTTTTTGGGGGGAGAAAAATCGTGCTTTTCTGAATAGCGAGATAAGTTGCTAATTTGTTATTGTCGCTGTTCAATCCTAGGGCTTTCTTAATTAGGAAAGGGGCAAAAGGGATTTAACAAAGAGTAGGTGTCGTTTTGAATGGAATATGTTTTATAATGAGTGCATACTACTTGGAATTAATTTTATACTTTATAGTATTCCGATCATATATTATTAAAAAAATTTAATGATACCATTTATTGTGAATTTCAACTAGAATATGCTCAGTATAAAAGTAATTCGGATTAAAATGTGCATTGCGTTCAGAATACGCTTGTTGTAGAATATATTTTGTTCAAAATATTTCACACAAAATTTTCCTTTAACTAAACCTCCTCCTCACTTTTTTTGTCATGTTTATTTAAGAAAATTAATAATTTTATTTTATAAGTTTTCATTTTAGTGTCAGAGTTTCTATTTTCTAATCAGACATTATAGTTTTTTATGAAATGTTATCCCAACTTAATTTTGTTATATACTCATAATTAAAATAATATTAATTACCGTTCATAGGGTGATCATGAGTTGAGTCAAGTATGACCAAGTTCAACTAACAAATTCTAAGGATCTGTTTGGTTGGTGGGTTTCGGAAAGAGAAATAAAATGATTTTGAAACCTACCGTTTAATTGATGACTATGAGAATTAAGAAATGAGAATGATACCCACATAATTGGAAATCACCAAAATCCTCCAAATTGGTGGGTTTCATTCTTATTCCCAACTCTCCTTACCAAAATTATTTATTTCTTATTTTTATTTCTTGTTGTTTTATCATTATTTTCTTATTTTTTTACTAATATTATTCAAAAATATTATAATAATTATATTATTTTATAATTTTAATTATATATTATTTTTTAACGCTCATATTATAATAATAATATTATTATTATATTAATTTTTTGGTATCTTCCTTTTATATTATATAAAATAATAAGAATATAAATAAATTATTTATTTTTAATATGTTTTTATTTTCCTAATTTATTATTATTAAATTAATTATTATTTATATAATATTTTATTTTATTTTTAAACTTGTAAATTTATAAAACTAATTTTAAGAATTGAAAATGATTTTCAATTTCAATCTCATAAACCAAACATTAGAATAGAAAATGATTCATAAATCCAAACCCACACTCATTCTCTTTGCTATCAAACTCATACTCATAATGATTTCCGACAGTTAAACCAAACGCTCCCTAAGCTTGAGCTCAAATTTTTAAGCTCGAGCTCGACTCGGTGTCAAACTCGCAAGCTCTATTCGGCTCGATCAAGCTTGATTTTGTTAATTTATTTTAATTTTTAATAAAAATTATCAATTATTTGTTATTAAATTATTAATTTTAGAAATAAAATTTCAAAGTTTATTAAGTTCGATAAGGCTCTTGACCCTAACTCAAACCCAAATTCGATTCGGGCTTGATAAGACTTACAAACCTATCGAATCGAGTATCATGAAACTTGAGCTCTACTCGATACTATTTTAGTCAATTTCAAATTTTCTTCGAGCTGATTCCAAATTACTCGTGAGACGACTTAACTCATGCTCACCCCTAACCGTCCATGTGGAAAAAATGTTCGACTCAACTCAACTATAAATTAACTTTTGTCAACAACTTATAATAAAATTAATTAAAGAAAAAAATGAGATAAAAACCACTAATGAAAAATAGTTGGAATACTAATCATTGAATAAATGTAATTTTGAGATAAGAAATTATTGAAATAAAATTTCCTTCAATGAAAAATTTAAATATCTTTTAATAAAATTACTATTTCCAATTACTTATAGCCAAAATTATGCAAAATTGTCTCGCGGCGTCACAAACATATTTCAATCCGATTATAATTTGTGCATAATGTAGTATAATCAAAATGTGCTTCGAACAAATCGTATACCGATCGATATGCAGGGGCGGAGCAGCTTTGGGCTGGGGGGCTGCCGACCCCCTGGCGGCCGGATTTTTTTATAGTTATATTTTAAAAAAATTATAAGACTCGATCCAATCGTGATATGATCGAGCCCCCGAAACATGGTCAAACCCCCGGAACTTGAAGTATGCCTCCGCCCCTGTCGATATGCACGAAAATGTCTCACACTAAACTCACTCATTATTTATTTATTCTTATCCTAGCCTTATATGGATCATTCCCTAAGTTATTCTTAACTTTTCTCATCATATCTTATACCTTACCAAAATTTATGGTATGAGAAAAATTGTTGAATTTCGAATCCACCCTCGTCGTTATCTACTCCCGATATCTCTCCAACAATGTCGATCGTATCTTGCTCATGCAGACGTGAATCTATGTAGATATTGTTA
>JAPKLW010001904.1:0-15165 GCA_026898455.1 Plectranthus barbatus | reverse complement strand
CGACTGCATAATCAATGAAGAGGAAAATTATACTCTCAAATTTATCAAAAATTCATACAATTACAGTACTAAATTTTTCTGTATGAGATAATTCATATACCATTAATTCCGTATATAATATTTTTGGAATGAATTCAATATCTTTTTGGTATGACATAATTTATATATCATTTGTCTTATAATTTTTTCGCTATACCGTTAACATGCTAATATTTTTTAATATACTTTGATTTTTGTTAATGTTTATTTAAGAAACATGTTTATACCAATAATATTGTTAGGTGAAGAGGGAATATATTATTTTATTTTTAATTTATCATTTAAAAAAAAAAAACATTATTATATTTTTGGTAGAGATGTGACAATATACCGTATATATTAAGATGATCATTCTGTTACGGACTTATGATACTGAAAATTACGATACGGTAACATACCTTATAAAAAAATTTCGGTATACTAAATATTCGATAATTTTGATATATTTTCATACAACATTTTTCCCCATTCCTGAAAAATTAATTTCCATGGGTGGATAAAAATCAAAAATAAAAAGAAAATTTCAAGGCCGAAAATTAGCCTCATGTCCCTATCAATAACCCCACCTGAGCTAAAATGCGCCACGCTGTCTTCCTCACTACTCTTCTCGTCTCCCTAGCTGTCAGTTTTTCAGTTACCGCTGCAAACACAAGCTCACAAAGTGTTCGACAAATTCCCTCAACTATAGTTCAGAACAATCCAGCTTTCCCCAACCACCGCCACCGCAGCATTTCAAGCTCACGACAGCGGCCTCCAATCCCGCCCGTGATCCGCCGCCGCGTGGCGCTTCCATTCTCGATATGGCGCGAATCCGAATTTGATACCTTCTAACGGCATTGGATATTTAATTGGAAGTGGATCTCTCCATTTAATGCGTTTTTATGAGTCTGGTCAGCAACGAGGCGCATCGAATTCGATTCGGGTTCGGGAATTGGGTACTGCTGCTGATAGGAATTCCTCTAGTATCGTTGAGGAGAAAAATGGCTATTTAATGCGACGATGTGTTTCGCTAGAGGAAGCTCGTTTTCATTTTGCGTCTCCTTGTCTTCTGCCCCATCGTCACCCTTCACATTTACGTCAAGGATTTTGCATTTTCATTCCAGAGGTTTTTGTTCGCCCATCTCGGATCGGTTTCCTAGTAGAAGGAAGGTCTGCTGCAGCGGAGGTTGATGTTAGTTCGATTCGTTGTGTACGTGAGCATTTTATTTTTTATTTTTTTTTACATTTCTTTGTTAATGCGTGTGTGTGTGTTTGTTATGGGCACTGTTGTGTCTTACTTGGATTTCAAGGGTTTATAACTGTTCATAAATTGAGTGAAAACAATTCTTGATTCCCAAGCCTTTGGATGAAGTTATGCTATTTTGAAAAGAGAAAAGGAAAAAAAAAAGAATGGTATTGGATGAATTTTGAAGTGCATGGTTGCATTTGGCTTTCTGAAATGCAGGCATGGAATGTGCGCAATGCATGATAGTGCATGGCTTGAAGCTCAAATCGCTTGTTATTTGAATTGGCTAAATATGGTTTAATGCATGGCCATCCTGCTGCATTGGATAGAAGAACCAAAATTGGTGTAACCTAACAATACATACATAATTTTGAGAGTACAAGTAAAGTAGTGTAGTTTGGGTGATAAATTTCCTGTTTGATTTGAATGCCTATAATTCTAGGATAGTTTTATTTTGGTGCACAGGTGACGATCAGCTTTATACAAGTATCATGGACAGTAAAACAATGCAGTTTGAGCGAGCTATCTCCAGTGAAGGAGATAAACACCCTTGTGTGTGGTCTTCTCCCGAAGGAGGACAAAGGATTGACATAGGAAAACAGATCTTCTGCAATAGATCTCTAAATATGCGCAGTGTAGTTGCTGTTGGATTTGATATGGATTATACGTTGGCACAATATAAACCAGAGACATTTGAATCACTTGCCTATGAAGGCACAGTCAAAAAGCTAGTTCATGATTTGGGATACCCAGCTGAGGTTAGTGTTTTTCCTATTTTATGTTTGTAACTGATCCTTGCGCTTCTCTTATATTGTTAGTGGTTAGAAAGTGGAAAGTAATTGATGTAAGAACTAGTGCAATGACGGTTGCCAGAATCGAGATTTATTTTCCATTCCAATTCTAGGCCTCAAGTAGATGGAAGTAATATAAATAAGACTAAAAGGACATTGTAACATGATACGAGAATTATGCTTTTTGTAGGCGAATTGTGCTCAGTGTTAATTTCTCTTGCTTTGGACTTGAGGATCTATAGCATTTTAACTCCATTGGCTTGTGTAGCTGCTGGTTTGGTCATTTGATTGGACTTACATGGTCAGAGGACTAGTTCTAGATAAAAAGAGAGGCAATATATTGAAGGTATGCGTTGCTCAGTTGCATATAACATAAGTTTCTAAAGCTATTTCATAAACTCTTCTGCAATGTACTCTATTCCAGTTGGGTCCTTATTCATGAATTTTTGATTTTTTTGTTTGATTCTACTATAGATGGATCGACACAAGTACGTAAAAGTAGCTTATCATGGATTCAAAGAGCTGTCGAAGGAAGAGAAAGTTGCCACATATGGAAGTACATTAATCCGTGATGCGTTTGATGAGCCTGAATATGCTTTAATTGATACTCTTTTCTCTCTGGCTGAAGCTTACTTATTAGCACAACTTGTTGACTTCAAAGACAACAATCCAGGAAAAATCCCTGCAGAGTAAGAGACCTATAACATACTTTTGTTATATACCATTATTTACGGTAGTTGTTTCCCTTACTTTGTCGATCGTATGATTCTGTGTCGAATTGGTCTTCTTTTTCACGCACTCTACACTCTTGATAAGTTCTATTATAGTAGGACTAGCAGTGAAACATTTTGATGGTTATGATATCTAGTTTTATTACTTCTCTGACTCAAGCTTTGTTGTGAAGTTCTTCCAATTTCTGAAGAAGTCATTGTGTGTACTCATTGATGAATTTGGCATTTCTTTATTCAGTCCTTATGTTCATAGCATTGATTCACTTGACATTGCAGCTATTCTCGAATGTATAGAGATGTTCGAGCTGCAGTTGATTTGTGCCATCGTGATGGGACGCTGAAAAAGATGGTTGCAAAAGATCCTCAGAGGTGATTAAAAGATCATGCATTTGCTTATTAAGTGAAAAAAAAATTGTCCATTTTTTTTGAACAAGTAAAAGAAGTATAACACTTCCGCTCAAATTAAAAAAAAAAGGTATGACACAAAAATTTTGTGTCCATTTCACGTTTCTAGATTCATTGATTCCTAATATGTTGTGATAAAGGAAAAAGGGTAATTTATCGGGGTTAAGGCAGTACTTTATCTTTTCTAAATGTTAGATATTTCAATATCCAAGTATCCAACATAATCTTTGAATACAAAATGTTTTGAGCTTGTATTTTGGTAACTTTGTCACTCTACAATCCATCTTTTGTTCTTCACAAGTTACCCTACTAATGCTTACGTGAGTTTACATAGATGCTTATTGTGCCAGTATTTTTATTGAATGATGTCGAACTATAACCTGGTTTTCTCGACCACAAATCTTAAATTCCAAATCAAACCATGCTTATTTTCTCAGATATATCAATGAGGACTTCTCAATCGTTCCCATGCTAAAGATGCTTAGAGATTCTGGACGTGCCACATTTCTGGTAACCAACAGGTATTTGAGTCCCTTTGTTTTAATATTAAGGGGATCAATGATGCATGTTTTATTAAATTAATTTTGTAGGGCTCCTAACATGTGGTTGAGAGTTAATTGATAAGATTGGAGACTGAGATTTTGACACTGATTCAGCCATATGAAATTTCTAGTGTGTTACTGTCAGACTAAAAGCCTTTTCTTTTCTTCTGCAGCTTATGGGATTACACAAATATAGTAATGAACTTCCTCTGTGGGTCAAGACCAGTGGATGGCTGCTCTGCCTTGAATTTTGATTGGCTTCAGCATTTTGATGTTGTTATTACTGGGAGGTTGTAAGCTTTTCCTTGATACTTGAAAGTTCTAATGTTATGACACCATATTTAGTCGTCCTGTTTTGTATCACAAACTTTCAATGGAAGCGCTGAAATCTCACATTTACATTGTTATCCTTATTGGATGACTTGGTGAGGCTAGTTCAGGTGTCGTGTTGTGAGTGTTTTTGGATAGGATGTATTTAGGGCCACTTCTGTGACTTCTTGAGCTCTGTATTCTTCCATCACACTAGATTTTTGTGATCAGATAGTTATTGTAAATTGGAGTGCACATATATCTTATTGGTCACATTTCATGGTTTAATCATGTGCTAAAGTCTCTCATGATGCACAGATGAGCTGAAAATTCTCTTGGCTATTCTGTGATTTGTTCTGATACTTGCATGCTATTACCTGTTTTGAACAGTGCAAAACCAGGTTTTTTCCATGATGAAAACCGTGCCAATCTTTTTGAAGTTGATCCCGAGTCGGGTATGCTACTTAATACAGATAATGGAACTCCTATGCCTCAGGTTAGTTTGCAGTTCATGGTGTTCTATAAAATAGGATAGTAATTGCAGCTCCTTGGAAAGACTGGTTTACATTTCTATTGTTGATTAACCAGGTAGATGCTTCTCTAAGGTTGCCACTAAAGAGCCTGGAGAAAAGCTGCCAAGTTTTCCAGGTATCCATGTACCCAAAGCCTATTGTCGACATCTACTCTTCGTGAAAGTAGAAAATATCACATACTGTTTAGTTTCTATCTTGAAGTCACTCAATTCTGCTTGTTAACTGCTGAGAACACTTTCAGGGAGGAAATGTTGGTCACCTGCATAAATTACTGTCCATTGATTCAAGCTCCCAGGTATCTTTTGCCCCTCAGTATGGCTGACCATTTTTTGACCATTTTCATATGTATCTTTTTCAGGTCCATTGAGTCGAGTTCCCACGTACAATACACCGGAATTATTAATTTATTGAGATGAAATCTATGCATTGAACCATTACTCCATTAGTGCCAAAGTTTTCGAAATTGCAAAACAAAAATATGCCAGCCTTGTATAATACGAGGACACTAGAATGTATGATGTTAATAATCCATGAAAAATGGGATTTTAGTGGTGTTTCTTGTTTCTATTTGACAAATGAGGTTATTACATAGAGGAGATTGTTAGTAATATTATGTTCCCCATTAGTTTCTCACACTTTAAGGATTATATGTGGAGGAACACAACCTTTTTGTTAGTAGTCTTCTTTCCCCATTGATGCTGCTTGAACGTGAAGGAAGCTATTTGTTAGTGATCTTCATCAGACCATTGCTACTGATTGTGGAAGAATGTTAATTTGTTGCATGGTGGTCTTGTTTTTTTTTTTTTTTTTTTTGGTTTTCCTGTGGTTTCAATTTTTGGCTTATTACAACAAGTTATATCTAATATTTAGGTACTTTACGTTGGAGATCACATCTATGGAGACATTCTTCGCAGTAAAAAAGTTCTAGGTATATCTGAGACTTATTTAAGCTATTAACCACTACATTTCAAGAAGTAAAATAATGAATTGCTATGTTAGAGCTAAAATTGGAGTTGAAGTTTTTTGAATATTGGTATCCCTCCTCCATTCAGTTTGCACAGATAAGTTTGTGTTCTGGTAGGTTGGTGCCTACATAACAAGAACAAGGGTTTACAATGATGATATATATAATATCTTTATTTCTGATGTTTGATTCAGTAATGTAAATTTTGTAGGATGGAGAACAATGCTTGTTGTTCCAGAGCTCGAGAAAGAAGTAGAGCTTCTATGGACATTAAGAGAAACCCGCAAGGTATAAATTTCGCTTTTGTTTTTTTAGATGTTTTCTGTTTCTGCTATGTCGACACTGTAGATTAATGGTTTTAATTCTCTGTAGGAACTTCAAATTTTGAGGAATAAGCGAGACCATATTGAAGACCAGATTCATCATCTCAAGTGGTCTCTCAGGTACATCATGCCTCTGCCTCTTCTTGCTTCCTAGTTTTTACTCCAATGATATCAGGTAGACGCAACTGTCACTGGAGCATTCAAACTACTACGCTATGACCCGGTTTTACAAAATTTAATCTCCTACCGAACTCAGTGATGACGATCCAATATTTATTTCAACTCTAGGACACACTTGGCCCATGAACCCAATAACTGAACAGCCATGAAATAGGACTCAACAAACTGCTCTGATCAACCTCCAGCTGCACGCGCTACCTGTATTTCTCCTGGCATTCTTTCACCAGAATGTGCAAGTTGGTTACTGTAATACTCCATGCACCCACCCATCCAACTCGATGTATCAATCAAATCGAGAAAGCTTCTTTCAATTTTCAGTTCTCAAAAATTTTATTTACTTTATGTATGTACATACCTTTTCTTCTTCCTGTCTGTTGTCAGGTTTGATGGAAAGAACTCTGTGAATAATGAAGAGGTACTAGACGAGCTAAATAAATTGGAGGTTAGTATTGCTTAGAAAATATTTTTTTACATCCAATAATCTCGATATGCATATTAATTATCGGCAAAAGGTTCAAATATATCCCAAACTATGCAAGTTTTCTCAAATTTATCCCGAACTATTCAAATGTTTCAATGAATACCCTAACTATTAAAAATTATGCAAATATATCCCAAACTATTTTTTTTAATCAACGGAAAGATGATTGTATTGTCAGAAATTCAAATCAACAAATTAAAATTTTGATTTAAATTTTTAGTATAATAGCTCATTGTGTCTCACTTAGATATCCAACAATATAGTCAGCTTTTCGTTGATCCAAAAAATACTTTGGGATATATTTGAATAGTTTTTAATGAAAATAGTTTAGGATAAATTTAAGAAAACTTGCATAGTTCGGGATATATTTGAACCTTTTGCCTTAATTATCTGGACGCATCCTATACTTCTAAGTTTGACATGAAGGTACCTATTGCCTTTAAATGAAGTTGTGAGGAGCAATATATAGGCAATAGCTTGCTGATATACATTTTCTTTCAATGTTTTGGGTTTTCAACCTCACCAAAGTATTCCACGCTTTAAACATTTACCATTTTGTAAAGGTTATGACATCTTCTAGAAAATGCTCAACAGCTGAATGGAAGTGCCTTCATGCTCTCAACCAGCTTGAAACTCCAATACTATCTCCTTGAATCTGATTCACAATGGGTTTTGTAACAGCTTGCGCAGGAGCAAGCACGGTTGAGTCATCAACAAGCGCAGCAAATATGCCATCAGAAGGTAAGACGCCATCACCAACAAGCACAACATCATTTTGTCTTGAGTATTCCTTTTGGTTAGCCACCTCTCAAGATTCAAATCACCTGAAACTTTCTTCTCAGTTCCACAAGGTATGGGGACAGCTGATGAAGACCGGATATCAAAATTCTCGCTTCGCTCACCAGGTGAGGCGAACATCATTTCAGACTTTAAACTTAACTGGGAGCCTGAATATGCTGACTGATGTGTTTTAGGTGGAGAGATTTGCTTGCCTATACACTAGTCAAGTCTCTAACTTGAGCCTTTATTCCCCGGACAAGTACTATCGACCGAGTGAAGATTTCATGCCCCATGAGTTTGATATCCTTTCTCTATGATGAAGTGCTTCTGTGTTCTGCAACATATCCTGCCTCATTTGTTCATGGAAACATGAAATGATAGTGATTTAAGTTGTGAATCATTATGATGATGGGTGAAATGCAGTTTAGCAACTCTTTAGTATCAATAAACTAGTTTTTCTACCTCAGTGTTGATTTACAGAGAAACCTGTCAAGTTTCATCATCTGCAACCTGCAATCATCATTTCCTGTGTGTGTATTTTTGGTAGATCCTTTTGCCTTTCTATATTTAAAGGAGAGTGATCGAAAATATTTGTGGTAAAGTTATTTGACTTAAAAGTTTATATGTGAAAGTTGTAGAGACTGATAGCTTGACATTTTATTTAATATAAATGTTATATCAAAATTTTATCACTAGCTTCAATCTCTGTGTTCACTATACAAGCTTTTGTGTCAATTGCAAAAAGGAAAAAAAAAAAAGGGACAAAAACTTGCGTTAGATACGTCTAAATGATTTAGGCGTGTTTTATTCATACCAAAATGAGTTCACTCGTTCCAAATAGGGTTTATTAATTCCCAATTAGAGTATAATTGATGAGTTAATGAATAAAATCTGCCTAAACCGTTTAGGCATGTCAATGCTGAGACATTCCAAAAAAAAAATAATCTTTATATCTATTTACGCAATTAATGATCCACATATATTAATCAAACCATGGCCTGCACTAACACGACTCTATTAAAATCCAATTTTCATGTAAGCAAATTTTGATGAAAATATCAATCTTGTTGAAAAAAAAAATAAAAAGATTTGAAAATAGGTATGAATGCTTTTGCTACAGAAAAATTAGAGTAAAAGGCCCCAAGGGCGGAGGCACATGGGGCTCGAGTCTGGCCGACCTCAAGGCCTCCACCCCTTCTATTTTTTTTATAAATTTTTTATTTAAATTAAATAAATATAATTAATTATATTTTCAAAATTTTTATTAAAGTTTATTATATTTATTTTAGTTTATTTAAATAAAATTGATAAGTAATTGTATTTTTAAGGTATTTGAATAAATCAAAACAATGAAAATATACACATACATTTAAGAATGAAATCTTGAAAAAAAAAAATTAGTCTCAATCATTTATTTTGAAATGAATGATGTAGATTCATTCCTATTTAACACAAACAAACTTTCAATATGATAATGCTTTTATAATGAGAAATAAGAATAAATCACAATCTTTCAAATTTTCATCAAATGCTCAAAAGATAATAAATTTCGTGTCATTTCAGCGTATTTTATATGCGTTATACGATAATTAGATTTTGCCTTTCATTTTCATGTGCATTATATATATAAAAAACTACTCATTTATGCATTATATGCGTACCGTATATGCATTTAATGCATAATTTTATTCATTTCACGAAAATGAATAAAATTCATAAAATTGCACTATAATACATATAAAATTGTAAACAAATCTCTTTCACCTCAAACACATAGTCAGCATATTTAGAATCCCTATTAAGTTTACAGTTCGAAATGATGTTCCCCTCACTTGATGATGAGCAAAGCGAGAATTCTGATATCATTTGAATAAAAACAAAATAGAATTAATCTGCATATGCTTTCACCACTGCATCTGAGGCGCCCGTGTAGCAGGGGCGGATGTAGAGTTCGAGTATTGTGGGGGCTCGATCATAATTTTGTGGGGTCAACATTATATAATTTTATATTTTTTTTAAAAAATACATGTATATTAAAAAAAAATTCGAAACGCCGTGGGGGCGGCCGACCCCGTGAGCCTTCGCGTAGTGCCGCCCCTGCCGTGTAGTGAATCTTACCGCCGTTCCACGTCGGAGAGTCCTTCACCAGCAAGTAGGGGTGGAAATAGGCCAGGCTACCGACATGGGCCTACGGCCCAGCCTACTTAAAGCTTACATAGCCTCGACCTATCTCATAAAAAGGCCAGACTCTTCTTTAATGGACTATATAATTAAACAAGCTTAGGCTCGGGCTTCAAATCTGGCCTTTCAAGCCTAACAGACTGGCTTACTTAAATTATATATTATATAATTATTAGATATATTTATTATTGTATATAAAAAATTAAATTCATAATTTAATACAACTTGAATATTTATACTAGTAGTTTATATTCTAAATTCCGAATTAGATTCAAGAACACATTACAAGTTTGAAATAGATTTACATAGTTTCTCTTATTTTTATTAAGTTATATTATATGTATATATATATTTAATTTATAAAACAAATAATATATTTCTAATTTTAAAATAATTTTTTTAATAATTATTAAATAGGCTTAAATAGGCCTCAAGTAGGCTAGAAGCCCAGCCTATATCACTAAAAAGGTCAAGCTTAAGGCCTTTATAAAAGCCTATGATAATAAATAGGTCAGGCCTAAACTTAGTGAATTTTTCGTAGGCCCAGGCCTATCGGAGTAAAGCCTACTTGGGCCCGGCCTATTTCCACCCCTACCAGCAAGGCCTCCGGCGCCTTGGAGAGCCAGTGGATTACGAAGGCAAAATAGGCGATATGGATGGAAGAAGAAGGGAAGAGGCGGTTGTAGAAAGAGCCCGGCATGCCGACAGCGAAGTAGTTCCTCTGAGTAGGAAGAGAGGCGAAGAGGGCGTTGAAATCGTTGGCGGTCTGGTCGTTGAAGAAGACTTGGATTTCGAGGTCTGTGGAAGCCTAGGTCTTGATTATGGCTTGCATGGCGAGGAAAGTGTTTGGGCCGACGGAGCATCCCAAGTCTGCGATGGCCAACCTCTTTGAACCAGACAACAACTTTTCTAAGTAAACATTCTCCATCACTGCCTTTTTTATTACATCTTTGGCAGCTTTTGCGGCATTTCTCTGCAGACATTCTTAATCTTGTAATTCGTTAGAAACATATATTTACAGTTCTTTTACCATTTCTTGCGTCATCGGTGGAGAGACTTTTAGCAAGGTTTTGTGTGAATCAGGTGCATCCATCAATCTTATGCCTTTGTCGATCTTCAGGCGATTGGAAATTGGGAGCATCAAGGGCATTGTTGAAGATGTGCTAGTGAAGGTAAAAGATTTCATCATCCCTGCAGACTTCGTAGTTTTGGACATGGAGGAACACTACAAAAAAATTGAAAATTTGCGACGGATTCGCGACAAAAAAAAGGGTCACGAATTAGCGACTGACTAACGACGGAATTAAATTTTAAATTTTGCGACCGAATTGCGACCAATTTTCCGTCGCAAACTTTAGCGACGAAAAATTCCATTGCAAATCCGTCGCAAAATTCTCTATTTTTAAATATATATATATTTTTTAGTACTTATATTAAATGAGATGTGTGTTTGGTTCAGCGGTAACGCGCGGAACTCGCATGCAAGAGGTACCGAGTTCGAATCCCCTTGGATGCAAATTAAGTTGTTTAAGGAAATTAATTTGCGACGGATTTGCGACCAAAAATTCCGTTGGGTCGCAAATTTTTTGCGACGAAGGTTTTTGCGACGGGCTAAATTGGTCGCAAATCGGTCTCAAAATAGCAGTTTGCGACCGATTTGCAACCAATTTTCCCGTCGCAAAAACAAAAAATTTTGGTAGTGAAGATCAAAACATCCCTCTCATCTTGGGAGGCCATTCCTGAAAACTGGAGGCGCATTGATTGACATTAGGGATGTGAAGCTGACTTTTCGTGTGAATGATTAGTCTGTCACATTCTCTATCTACAAGTCCATGTAGAAGCACGATGATGGGAGCTACCAAGAGGAGTGCCACGTGATAAATTGCTATGAACCAGTGATTTCTTCTCCTTTTTTCTTCCATTAAATCTGATCCTGATTATCTTGAAATTTGTTTATTGCACTCTCTTTTTTCTTCTACAAATTTAGATAATGCTGATAAGAAGATTTAGAACCATGTAATGGAGCTGGATGTGTTTGAAGAGATCCCGAGGGACAAAGAACTCAAACGAGAGAAGTTGCCAGCTCGATTTGGCCAAAAAGTGAAAGGAAAACGTGGAAAAGACTCTGTTTTGCCCGATGCAAAGATCAAATCAGTCGACGCGTGTTACATAGCCGCGTTGATCGATACAGGGAGTATGTCGTTCGATGCAAGCAGCTTGGTCGATATGAATGCCACTTTGGTCAAAACAGCGAGACGTAGAAAAGGGATTTGCCCAGAACTGCCCATTTCGGTCGACACAGACACTGTGTTGGTCGACGTGCACCCCATAATAGGGCTATCTAACTCCGATCCGCCTGTTTTAGACCTCAAACCACTTCCCTCTCATCTTCAATACTCTTATCTTGGTCCAAATAACACCTATCATTTGATTGTGTCTTCTTATCTTACGCAGGTTGAGTTGGACAAGCTACTTCGAGTTCTGAGGCAACATAAGTTTGCAATTGGCTGGACACTTGGAGATATCAAAGGGATCAACCCTTCTGTTTGCATGCACAAGATCATATTGGAAGAAGATGCAAAACTGAAGAGGCAAGCACAACGAATGCTGAACCCAATCATGCAGGAAGTCGTGAAGAAAGAAGTACCGAAGCTTCTAGACCTCAAGATGATATACCTCATCTCAGACAGTAAGTGGGTGAGTCCCACTCAGGTGGTTGCAAAAAAAGAAAAGATGCAGATAATCAAGAAAGACGATGGAGAAGAGGTTGCCACCCGATCTGTTACATGATGAATATTTCTAAGCTGAAAACTAAATAAGATGATTTTTACAATCTTTGACCCACCAAAATATACCATAAAATATAGATAGTTCTATCAAATTTCCTAACAATTATCGAGTTGTAATAGAAGCCAATTTACAAGCCTTAGGGGATTTGTTGCCGTATTCTTCACCAACAAATAGGCTTGTATGAATTTCTGGCTAATAATCTGTTACCAGTAAAGCATCCGTGGAGGAGCTGGCTGACACATTAACATAAGCTGAAGGATTACCAACACTGAGCTTATAAGCAAGACGTAACCAGGAAGACGCTACCCAACTATCTAGAAGACACACACAAGTCAGGACAAGCAAGGACATTCTCAAGACCAGACTTTACGTAAGGAGAAATTAAAGTCTGATGTATTCAAAGACTTGTTCGCCCCACAAATCAACCAGAAAATATTCCTCAGACTGGCTAAAAGGAGTCATTCTGACTGACGCAGTAAAAGTGCACTTGCTCTGACAGAAAAGACACTGCAAGTCAAAAAAAGTGAGACTTTGACGGGACATATTCCTTTTGTCTCACGACGGCTCTAAATGGCAAAGAGATTAAAACCTTCCAAAGAGCGCCTATAAATAGAGGTTGCATTCCACCTTAAGAAGGTTACCAAGTTACCGATCTGTGCAAAACTGATAAAACAACTATTCTTGCGATCTCTGATGATTTCTCGAAAGCTATCATTTCCATATCCTAAAGCTTTCAAGCTTATTCTATAAGATTCCCGTATTTTTCCTTGAACACGAGGCTATGTTCTTTTAGTAGAGCTATCTCTATTTTCTTACTCCCTAAATAAGAAAACATCTTGAAGTTGTCACTTCTTTGGTGGCAACTATCATGGGTGTATACCAACAACTAACGTTCTTGAGGGAAGTCAAACTCTCATGTCCAGTTTGAAGGTCAAGGTCTCATGCTTCAAGCATGAAGAAGTTCTTAAGTTTGATTTTTTACATCGAACGAAAAAAAATGGTCAATCCCCACGATGCAAAAGTTCTGAATCCGCCACCGAAAGTCGCTTTAATATATGCTGCCATTAATTTGAAATGATCCACTTATCTAAATTATTCCCTTAATTGGATTCAATATTTCATGAGTAAAGCTGGCAAATATATTGCAAATTATTCACTGCACATAATTATATTTCTTTTGTCAAGTAAATGTAAATTGCATGACAAATTATCGGTTTAGTACTCAAAAGATAATTTAATTATCGATTCAAGATTTAGAATATAAATTATCAATTAATGACGTGAAAGATCATACAATTCTCAATCCAGGACTTGATATTGAGGCCATCCATTGAGAATCTTATGATCTTTCGGGTTTTAAATAGAGAATTGTTGTGATCTCTCATGTCCTGAATTGAAAATTCATCTTTCGTATTTTAAATCAATAATTAAACTATCTTTCGAATCCTAAATTAAAAATACTCCTTATTAATTAATTCCTTCACAAAATCAATATATACCATAATAACTTCACATGTAATCAAACATTTTTCTCTACGTTTTTCATTAGCTGCTGCACAAAAATGAAGTTAATTACTCCCAAAATCATGATGATGATTTATTACAAATTATTTCAAGGATTTCTTAGAATTAAATTAAGCAGCAATATGTAACGTAAAATTTGAATTTTTTAAAGTTATTTGAAAAGTTGAAATGCCAAATTTGAGAACAGCTCTTACGTAAAATAAGAAGACTTTTTATACCTTTTTTTTAAAAAAAAAGTTCTTTATATACGTAGATAGAAAAAGGTCGAAAATAGACTCAACTTTTTTTATACTGAAAATTTCGAATTTAATATAATTAATTAATTGTAGTTTTAGTGGTTGAAGCTAAAGTATTAGAGTTGGTCTCCTGAGAGACGGTTTCACTATTTTTTTATTGTGAGACGGACCTTAATACATCATTTCAATAAGTTAAATACATCTTTTCATTTTTAAGAATTACATTATTTGCAACAAAGAAATACATCATTTGCAATAAAGAACTACATCATTTCATTAAACTCATATTACAATAAAAATGGTGAAACATCATTGGAAATAAAAAAATACATCATTTCATTAAATTCGTCTCACAATAAAAATGATGAGACCGTCTCATCTGAGACTTTGCCAAAGTATTAATATATTTATATACCAAAAGAAAATAATGTGAATAATTGTTCCACCAAATAAAAAACTTATATATAAAATATAACACCAATTTTATTTTTATTTTAAATTTATTTTATTTACTAATTTCTATTAAAAATAACAAAGCCTAATTTTTTATTTTATCGTTTTAGTTGGGTTCTCTAAATCAAAGTTCTATATTTATAAGTTTCTTATTTAACTATTTATTTTCATTAATAACTTATTATATCAATAAAAAACTTAATATGTAATTTGGGTTATACTATATATATACATATATGGTTAATTTAATTATATTTTAATATGATATGATTAATATCATATGCTTAAATTTCTTAATTTAAGTTAATAACTATCCGTTGTATGCATATTTAAATAAAAATACATTAATATTTCTTTTCATTGAGATATTGTCACATCTTCATTAATTTTATGAAATATCAAGTATCCCCGCGCAATGCACGAATTATAACTAGTATTTCATTTAAATCAAAAGATTACTATTAAAATTAGTAGAACACCTAACTAAGTAGCTTTATAAATAATTAACAAAAGACTTTGCAATTATGATTTGATTATAAATTTATAATAGCTCAATTGTTTTTTTTTATAAAAAAAAATTGGATACCAAATTTAAATAGTGAGAAATATCTCTTAATTACATTACTCGAACTCATGATCAATTGATCGTTTCGAGTGCAAGAACACATCCGAAGCAAA
>JAPKLW010001903.1:107876-136529 GCA_026898455.1 Plectranthus barbatus | reverse complement strand
CGGCTTCCGCGCAGAAATCCATCAGCAGACTGTTGCAGAATTCTGTCTCATTGTCTGACCGTATCCGCTTTACCATAGTTTCTCTCTGTTTTTGTGCTTTGATGATCAACTCTGGAAGAATGATCTTCACTTCATCCTTGGTTCTGAGAAGCTTTACCCAGGTGTAGCGTGAGTAGTCATCGACTACCACTAGCGAATAACGTCTTCCTCCAATGGTTTGAGGTGCTATTGGTCCAAAGAGATCCATATGTAGCAACTCGAGTACCCGGCTGGTACTGGGGCAGACTGGCGCCTGGTTCTTGAAGGACTTCTTTGCTTGTTTGCCCTGCTGGCACGCTTTGCAAATCCCTTCCTTCTTGAACGCTCCCTTGGGAAGTCCATCTACAAGATCATGCTTAGCCAGGTAGTTGATAGTTCTGAAATTCAGGTGACTCAACCTTTTGTGCCACAGCCAGTTTGTTTCCATGGAACTGGTGGCCATGAAGCATGAATCTGTCCTCCTGCTTTGCCAGTCGACGGTATAAAGCCCTCCGTTCCGAATACCTCTCAGCTTGATCTCGCCAGTCTTCTTGTCCTTGATCTGGCACTCTGATTCATCAAATATAATTGTATATCCATTGTCGCACAGCTGACTAATACTCAGGAGGTTGTGCTTGAGATTTGTAACAAGGGATATATTTATGATTCTGACATCGTCCTTCTCGATGCAGCCCTTGCTAATAACTCTGCCCTTTGAGTTATCACCAAATATAACTGGAGGTCCTTTGACCTTGGTGAGATCTGAAAACAAAAACTCTTCACCAGTCATGTGAGCCGAGCATCCACTATCTAGGATCCACTCGCTCGATCTCTGAAGCTGTGTTGCATGATCCTGTACCTGCAAGAAAGAGATAGAATTTATTTAGGTCCCCGATCATCTGCGGGTCCTGTAGGGTTAGATCGCTGAATTATTCCTTTCGGAATCCAGACTTTAGTGATTTTCAGCTCGGTTTTACCCTTGCTGATATCATTAGTAGCCTTTCCCTTCCTTTTGAAGTAATGCGTGAGTTTGGTTTGGGAAGGTGTGGCTGTGTGTGTAACTCCTTTGGAAGTATTCTTCCGCTGAGAGTTTCGGAAATATTTTTCCGGTTGATTGTGTTGCCTTCGTGGTCTCTGAGAGTGTGGACCACCATGGCTAGCCTTCACAGCCCTTCGAGAAAACTTGTGATTGGGCTCAGGCCTCTGATAGGTATTCCTCCTATCAGGCATTATCCTTCTATCAGAGTTTCTCTGAGATTGGGATCCCCTGTAAGTATGCTGGTGATTGACATACTGACGAGGTTGTGTGTGGAATCTCTTGACAGTTGGTGCTGGCTGTCGGATTCCACTGGTAGCTGATGCTGACTTCATTGCCTTAGAATTATTCGGCTTAGTCTGCGTCCTAGGGTGTGCTGGCGTCCTGTCAGCAGAGGATTTTGCCAGTTGAGATTTTTGTCGTGATGACTCACCTATGAATCTGGTCTTATGATTCCTATGCTGATCAGCCATACGGGACTGATTGGTATTACCAGCTGGTGCTGATGCATTTACCACTTTGCCCTTACCCTTACCAGCAGTGAGTTGTTCGGGTTGGTTTGTGCTCAAATCCTTTTCAAATCCCAACCCGGATTTATCGGTAGGCTTTCTCCAATGAAGTAGAGCCTCTTCCAAATTCTTGGAGCCTTTATTCAAATGATTTATTTTATTGTCTTGCTCAAGGACGACCTTTTGAAAAGTATCTCTCTCAGTTTTTAAAATTTCAAAACTCTTAAGCAATTCTGAGTGAGTCTCTTTCAGAGTGGCTAACTCTACACCGAGTGACCTAGATTTATCAATCTCATTGGTCAAAATAGAAATCTGATCTTTTAGCGAGGTGTTTTCGCCAGCCAAGATATTCTTTATTTCGTAAAATTTTAAAAATTCTTGCTGAAGAATATCTATGGTGACATCCTCTGAGTCGGAGCAATGCGACTCAGAATCGTCTAGAATGCCTGCAGACATGATATGCATTGGGGGAACAGATTGTACCTGATCATCAGCGGCAAGTGCTCGTTCTTCCTCACTGTCAGCACATTCTTCATTTGATTCTTCTCCGAAAGCCGCCATAAGTGCCAGTAGAGCTTCCTCTTCTGACTCTTCATCTGACGCGTATTCTCCGTCGTCATGGTCAGGTATATCAGGAACCTCTGTCCTGGTCAGCATGGCCTTTGCAACGGCCTTTGATGCACGCTCTTCAAAGAGCTTCTTCAGCCTTTCCCGCTCATCTTTATCCACCTGTGGACATTCAAATTTAAGATGATCAGGGGATTGGCATTGATAACAAACGCGGGGAGCTCTCTTGACGAATTTTCCATCAGTTGAGCTAAGAGATACTCCCTGTTTCGACTTGGCTTTCTCCAGAAGAACAACCAGTCTCTTCATTTGTTGCTCAAGATCTGCGATAGAGCTCTCGCTGCCTTTGGAGTTAGATCCCGATGTGGATGGGATCTCTTTCTGCTGGTTGTGCTGCCCAGCAGATCTGTCAGTGTGAAAGAGCTTCTTGGGCTTCCATTTGAAGTCCCTCTTGACGAAGTAGGCTTCGTCTTGTGTTTTGATGCTGGGAGATGCAACATTCCGGATGGCTTCATTCTTGTTCACCATCTGGATGTCGTCCCACTCATGTGCCTGCAGTTGAGCAAATAACTCCTTGGGAGTCATTTTGGACAGATCCTTCTCCTTAAGAGCTGTAGTCTTCACGAACCAGTCCTCCTTGGGCATCTTGGACAGGATCTTTGCATTAAGATCTGCATTTGAGTATTTCCTGTCCAATGACTTCAGCTCGCTGACGATGGCGTTGAATCTCGTCTCCATCTCCTTGATGGTTTCCCCAGTCAGCATCTGGAAGGACTCGTACTTGTCCACTGCAACCTGCAATTTGTTGCGCTTCATCTGATCTGTCTCCTGACAGAGACTGTCAAGGTAATCCCAGACTTCCTTGGCGTTGTCAAATTGGAGGACTTCCTCCATCAGCGGATCTGGAAGAGATGACAGGATCATTTCGTGAGCAACGGAGTCCAGCTGATTCCGCTTCCTGTCCTCAGAGTTCCATTCTTCTGGGGGCTTTGGGATCTCAGCAGCTGGGCGATCTCCTAGCTGGTGTTGTGTCTTGGTGATCTGGATCGGCCCTTTCTCCAGCACGTCTATCATTTCCGGATGGAAACTTTTCAGTTGAATGAGTGACCTCTTTCGCCACATTGCGTGCTTGTCAGGATTGTAGTTGGGTAGCTTAGGAATATTCATCTTGGGTACCTAAGCTAATCAACAGACAGAAAGAGTAGAGTGCAAGGAAACGTGGATCTCGGTCCTAAGCGACTCAGATATACGATTAGTCTAGAAAAACCGACCGCTCTGATACCACTTGTTGGTCCCGATTTTCAGAGTATGAATGTTAGCAGCGGAAGTAATAATAAAGTAAATGTTTTCTTGCACGTTGGTTACACAGCTGACTGGGACCTGTCAGCAGGTGTATCAAAACTTAGAATATTTATCCTTGTTTGCACAATTATCTATCAGTTTCAGAATATACTCCAACACTTGAGTGCTGGGTTTAAAATATGATTGAGAAGCAGAAAGCTGATAAATAACAAAAGGATTTTATAGTGGTTCGATCAATCGATCTACGTCCACTCTCCAGTCGAAGCACTGGAAATTCCACTAAGAGTAATCGGTTACAGGTGTCCTACGATCTATCTCTAGCTGGTGAATGCCTTGTCCACCAGTTCACTAGATCAACCGCTCCCGGTCCTGGTTCCCTCTTCAACTCTTCTCAGTTGGCGGAGTGCGAGCACATAACTTCAACCTCCTCAGCTAACTGGGTGTTTTAGTTCTCCCAAGAACGTAAATCTCTCTACGGCAAGGTACGCCCGTAATAACTCAAGTGCTGGGAAGCACAGGAGCTGCTGTGAACTCTCTCGGAGGAGAAAGAACACCTAATGAGATCTTTAACTTACAAGCGTAAAGCTTGAAGTCTCGTGTTTGATAAATCAACACACGGAAAGCTTATGGAAAGCCTCGAAAGTTCTGTAAGTATTTTGACAGCGTTTTTGCTAGTTCGTTCGTAAGAATTTTTGGTGGTTTGAATGTTGACGGTTCCGACGTATTTATAGATGCGGGATCCGATTCAAACTTTCTAGCCGTTTGGACTCATCCAGAAAGGTGTCAGACCTGGGATGTCCTTCTGACGGCGGTAGGTATGCTTTACGGAAAGGATCCATACCTTTGACCGCTTTATCTGACACAGATCTCTTTGTGTCAGAACGGCTTTATTTGTCAGTCCGAGGAATAAGACTGGCTTCTTGTGACTGATAGACTTTAAGGTATCCCCTTAAGTCATACTTTGTCAGTCGATTCCTCAGTGAATCTTCTTTTTGTCTCTACGGCGCTGGGAGAGAGAATCTGGAATTCTGCTGGTAACATCTGACTGGTAGATCATTCTGGTGATCTTGTGCTGGCAGTCACTGCTGGTGACTTGCCCTGGCATAATCTAAGTCTACCAAATGTCTGGATGTTAATTCTTCTTGGAATCTCCCATGACTGGTGAAATCACAGCTGGTGAACAGTGTCAGCAAGAACACGTATTCTGCTGGTAAGATTTGTCAGCCGCTTGCTGATGAAACCCTTCCCAACTGGTGAATAGTAGCCAGTCATAAGCGCTTTCTCATGCTGGTGAACAGTGTTAGCACGAGTCTTTGTCAGCCGCCTGCTGATGAAGCCCTTCCCAACTGGTGAACAGTAGCCAGTCATAAGCGCTTCTCATGCTGGTGAACAGTGTCAGCATGAGTCTTTGTCAGCCGCCTGCTGATGAAGTCCTTCCCGACTGGTGAACAGTAGCCAGTCATAAGGGCTTCTCATGCTGGTGAACAGTGTCAGCATGAGTCTTTGTCAGCCGCGACTTACAACTCAAGGACCTAAACAGGACTTTACATTTAAGACCAGATCTAGAGTTATCTAGAGACAACTGACGCTGGTAGGACTTAGGATTTGATCCACCAAAACTACAATCTATACAAGTAAGCTACTGAGGGAGGAAACCTTAGACAGATTTCCCAACATAGGAGATCACAAAAGACCGTATGGGTCGTTTCACCTAGCGAGATATAAATAATATCACCGCTGAGATAACCTGAGGATTAGTCTGTCGGTATAAGCTGTAGCATATTCGATTATTTGTGGTTTATCTTGATCACTTAATATGTTGGAACGCGTGATTTCGTATTGATTGGACCTTGGTGAGATATGTTCTTATGTCGGACATTAGAAGAACAAGATCTCGTGACTTCGTTCAGTTTAAATCTTAATAAAGGCTCATGAGTTTGCACTGGTTGTGTGTCACTTTGACTTGCCATAGTCTCTTGGGTGACAACAGCTTGTGTAGTATATTTTGGTAATGGGTATTTGTCAACCATATCCGAGTAACATGAAGGGGACATTCATAAGGAACTCAAAAAGCTTCATCATGCTAAAATCCAGCTGGCTTATTAATATGATGACGGTTGAGTGGTACTACTCAAGATTATAAGAAGTTAATTAATTAATTGAAGCTTGTCAGAGGCTTAAATTAATTAACAAATGTATGGTAACCTTAAATATAGGGATACACTAATTCGATACAACCCATTTTTTATAACGCGGTAATAAAGGGGTAGGTAAGTATGAATTCTCTCGTAGAATGAATTAATATTAATAAATTAATTATGTCCAGGGTTTTCAACTTGATAATTGATTAATTCTTATGCCCAAATGATTATTTGCATATGATATGAGGTCATGAAATGCTTAATGGAGCCTATTAGGGTTTCACACCCTAGTTATAAATAGTCTTTTCTCTCCTCAGATTTAATATAACATCACAGTACAACAGAACTCCTAGAGAGAGAGAGAGAGAGAGAGAGAGAGAGAGAGAGAGAGTGAGAGAGAGAAGGGGCGCTTCTTACTACAAAGGGAGAAGAAGAAATTTGTCTCTATCCTCACCAGTAGCTAGATTGAAATCAACGGGATATAGATTTGAAGGCTTGATATGGACGATAATTTTTCTCTCTTTATATTGCTTTATTTTTGGATCAAATTGCCCAAGATTTAATTCATATTCCACATATTAGATCAAATGCGTATGAAATCAAGGTTTGATTCAATGCGATCGTTGATTCAGAAACTCTAAACCATTAGGTAATTCTGAATCCCACGAAATTAAATTTAATAGGAGTATGTAGAGGACTTTTGTATCAAATGGTAAATTATTTTGATATTCATGAATGGTCCGGCTTAATGGATTTGCGATTTGGTTTGCGGCATAGGTCCTTTTAAAAGATGATAATCTTACGTAGTTAATGTAATAGCTCGGTTCGACACACAACTCGCCAAGAAAGGCTTGCTACCTTTCCGTAGTAGTGTCAATATTTCTTGAGGATAGTGTCCTTTGACATCGAAAATCTTTTGGATTTCCAAAAAGACAAGGATGAGAAGAAATTGACCTGTGGCTATTTGTTCATCTTGGGTGGTGGAGTTGTATCTTGGAAGAACGTAAAACAAATAAACATTGTGAACACCACCATGAAGGCATAATAAGTTGCTGCTTCGGAAGCTCCTAAAGAAGCGATATGGCTCCAGAACTACCATTTAGAGTTTGACGTGATTTGTCGTTAGCCTAAATCTATCACAATTTACAATGAAAATGCTGGTGTAGCGGCAAACTGGAAAAAGACTCACACTCACAAGGCGACCAGGCACATAGAAATTAATAACTACATCATTCGAGAAATCATATCTATGTGTTATGTATAGATTGACATGAAGGATAACCTAGATGATTCATTCACAATGAGCTTGCTACAGAAGGCTTACGAAGGACATGTTCATGGCCCAGGACTGTGTTGGATGCCAACCACTTAGTGGTTAATATAACAGCTAGGCTAGATAGGCACATTGTCAGGTAGGAGGTTGTACGACATTGAGTATAGGTGGGATTGTTGGGATTTTTATACTGAAAACATTTATTATGTTGGGTATACATGCGAGAACAACAATATTCTCTTATCTCGTCGATAGAAAGATCATATGACTTGTAGAAGATTGTGGAATGTCGTATGGATCACTTGACCTTGCAATATATAAATGACATCATAGCTAAGACATCTTAAAGATAAGTATGTCAATGTAAATTGCAACATATTCGGTTATAAATGGTTTATCTTAGTCACTTGGTATGTAGGGTTACGTATTAATTGGACCACGGTAAGATAAGTTCTTTTGTCTAACATCAAAAGAATCATCTCTTGGGACTTGGTTGAGTTTTAAGCCTAATAAAGGTTCAGAAGTATGCATATGATGTCACTTTGACTTGCCATGGCGGAGAGCCTTAGTAATGTGCTCGTATATCCGCATCTGGGATGACAACAACTTGCATAGTATATTATGGTAACTAGCGTTAGTTAACAATATTTGAGTAATAATATGTGGACTTACCTTGAAGAACTAAAAAATGTTCATCATACTAATGTCCTGTAGGCATTGAAGCTAGGGGTGACAATTGGGTTGGGTTCGGGTTGGCAGGTCTGGTTGAGACCTAATATTAACACGCTATATGTCAACCCTAACTCGACCCATTTATTTTTTTGGATCAGAAAAATCAACCCGAACCCGACCTATTTATTTTCAGGTCGACCCAAAAATGACCCAACTGACCCGTTTAATTATGTTAAAAATTAAAATTGTTTTTTATTATATTATAAAATATATATACAATAAAAAAATATAAAAAATATTATTGTTAATTTTTCTAAAAAATATTATATCTCATTAATTTATTATATTTATTATTATTTTTAAATAATACAAATCTAATATTATTATAGGATAATATTTCAATCAAATTTCATAGACTTAGTGTTTTATATACTTCTTTTTGTTTTATTAAATGTATATATAGTTTGACGTATAATATAGAAAATAATTTATATTATAATATATGTAATAAATGAATAAAAATAAAATATATTTCATAAGAATCGTTAAAAAATGTTATTAAGATATATAATTTTGTTAATTTTATTTTAATATATTATAAAATAAGACATCATTTATTTAATTCGAGTTGTAAATCGTTGCATCACATCAATTTTATTTTATTTTTAATTTTGTATTACTTGATATGTTTTTATGTTATAGCATATACATATATTTCAATAAACAATAATCACAATTTCAACAAAATCACATGTGTCATTTTTCAATAAAACATTATGTTTTCACTTTTTTTTTAAACAATACATGTATAACACTAAAAATTGATACAAATGTAATTTTTTTATAAACTCTATTTTTTATAAGTTTTGTGTTTTATCTACTTGCTTTGGTTTTATAAAATTTATGTAAAGAGTTAGATGTATAAAATAAAACATATATATTATAAATAAATATATATATATATATATAATGTTTATAGCCTAATAATTATATTTTAATATAATTAAATAGTCTATCTATATATTAAAAGATAATAATGAAAAAACTGTTACCTCAAAAAATTATTATAACATAAATATATATTTTATAATAAAATATATATAAAAAATATTATTTGTCACTTTTTTAATATATTACATCCCACTAATTTATTATATTTATTATTTTTTAAATAACACTATTATACTATCTTTAATGAGAAAATATTTGAATCAAACCTCATAGAATTTGTGTTAGGTATATTTCTTTTTATTTTTATTATATATATATATATAATGTGACGTATAATATACAAAATAATTTATATTATAACACATTAAATATAATATTGTTGAATATAAATCAAACATATTTAAAAAAATGTTAAAAATGCTAAGATATATAATATTATTAATTATATTTTAATATTGTAAAATAAAATAATATATATTTAATTCGCACATCGCACAGGTGTAAAGCTACTATACTATTAAAATTTAAAACTGATTAATTTCTCAAGTTATTCGAGTTACGCGGGTCAACCCGAAACTGATCCGAACCCAACCCAAAATTTAATTGGGTTCGCGGGTTCGACCCAAAACTGACCCAACATTTAAATGGGTTGACCCAACTCGTTAATTTTGTGTTAGGTTCAGGTCGGGTTGATGGGTCGAGTCTGAGATTGCCGTCCCTCGGTGCATTTGAGATATCGTACAATCCTCTTAGCAGTGTCCAGGTGCGATTTTTTGGGATTTGCTTGATATCTCGCACATAGACCAACAACATACGATATATCTGGTCTGTTAGTTGTGAGATATAGCAGTGAACCGATAATGGACATCCCATTTGAAATTCAAATTCATCCCGCGTTTGACTTCCTTTGAATGGTGGAGACTGCTACGGGTTGTAACTTAGCAGTCTGCTATCGTAGGAAATCCTTAGCATGCATATGTGTCTGCTGAGAGCTTGGACTCAGCACTCAATTCAAACAGATATAGTCTACTGAGGGTTCAAACTCAGCAGCCAAATCCTCTAGCAACCTTCAATGAATATTTCCAATATCAAACACCTTTGGGAATGCTAAGAGCTTGGACTTAGCATTCCTCTGTTATCTGCTCAGTAGTCTTGACTTAGCATCAAGACCTAACAGTCTAAAGACGTAAGCTTGAATACATTTCTCCATCTCCTTCAGAGCTTCAAGAAATCCAGAAAGAATAAGAATAACAACTCATTCATCCATAGTATCGTCTATCTCCATAATGCCTAACTTGATGCATAATTCTTTAAATCTGGCCTCAGCTATCGGTTTAGTGTAGATATCCGCAATCTTTTCTTCTGTGCATATATATTGGACGTCGATATCTTTCTTCTATTGATGATCTCTGATGAAGTTATGTCGGATATCAATATTCTTCGTCCTCGAATGATGAACTGGGATCTTCGTTATGCACATTGCACTATTGTTGTCGTAGTAGATCGGCACACATTCAGGAGGAATATCATAATCTTGCAATTGCTGCTGAATCCACAAGATTTGCGCACAACAGCTAGCGGCTGCTACACACTCTGCTTCAGTAGTAGATGTAGCCACTGAGTGCTGCTTCTTGCTAAACCATCTAATGAGCTTGTGTTCAAGGGATTGACATGTCCCGCTGGTGCTCTTCCTATCAATCTTGCACCCTCCAAAGTCTGAATCTGAGTAGCCACTCAATGCTAGACCATCTGACCTTGGATACCAAATTCCTAGACCCTCGGTGCATTTGAGATATCGTACAATCCTCTTAGCAGTGTCCAGGTGCGATTTTTTGGGATTTGCTTGATATCTCGCACATAGACCAACAACATACGATATATCTGGTCTGTTAGTTGTGAGATATAGCAGTGAACCGATAATACCTCGATAGAGTGTAGGATTCACATCATCTCCTTCCTTTTCAAGCGCAGCTATACAGGCCATGCTTATTGGAATCCTTAGACTCTTCGTCTTCTCGGAACAATACTTAGCAATCAGGTCGCGAGTGTATTTTCTCTGGTGAATGAAAATCCCTTCACTCGATTGCTGAACTTGAAGTCCTAGAAAGTTAGACATCTTCCCCATCATACTCATCTGGAAATTGCTTGTCATAAGCTTCGAAAACTTGTTGCACAAGTTTGAATTCTTTGATCCAAATAAAATGTCTTCGACATAAATCTGCACGAGCAATATGCTTCCTTCATCTTTGTAATGGTCTCCGAGGACCATTCCTCTCATTTAACATCGCCTACATGAACTCGAGCTGTCACTCCAACTCTTCAATCCTAACTGTGTCCTCTCCATGGCTAGCCATCTCAAAATCAATTTGAATATTTCCTATTCTTTCTTGAATTTTCCTTGCCTCAAGCTCCCTAGCCTTTGATCGAGTGATCATAAACTACATAGGAAAAAATCAACAAAACAAATTACAAAGCAAAACAAATTACAAAGCAAAACAATTCAACTACACAAACAAGAACAATTAACAAAAAAATGTTAGTAACAATATTCACACAAGATTTTCCTCAAACACCTAGCATAGATGATAAGGTTTGTGTAATACTACTTAGTATAATAAGAAATTAATTAATTATTTGAAGCTTGTCAGAAGCTTAAATTAACTAACGAATGTTTTTTAACCTTAAATGAGGATGCACTAAGTCGATGCAACTCATTCCTCAAAACATGGTAATAAAGGGGTCCATCAGTATTAACTATCTGGTGGAATGAATTAATATTAATTAATTATGTTCAGGGTTGTAAACATGGTAATTAATTAATTCATAGGCCTACTTTATTATTTGGATCATTCTCTCCTTAGATTTCATAGAACATCACAACACGGCAGAAACCATAGAGAGAAATAGAGTTGGTGGCACAACTGCAGTAGGAGAAAGAAGAAATTTTTTCTTCTTGATATACGTGCAATACTATCCAGTGGGATCCTCATAAGTATTCGGATTGAAAACAAATAATACAGATCTGAAGGCTTGATCTGGAGTATTAATCCTTCCTTCATTTTCTCTCTTTGTCAATTTTATTCTTAAAAATTAAACTTGGAAATACGATTTTCGCAGAATAAATTGTTCAAATGTTGGAATTAAGTTTGCATACAGCGAGGTTCCTAATTCAGAAGCTACAAACTTCTGGTTAAATCTGAATCTTACAGCATTAAATTCAATAGGAGCATGCATAGGTTTTATTTATCGAATGATAAATTAATTTTAACATCCATGAATTGGCTTAATCCCTTTGTTGGTGTATGTTCTGAACTGGTTAACTTAAGGAAAAAAACAACAAATCAATTTTATAAGAACTAATTGACTTACGAACAGTTAGTTGAGGCCAATCACAGTAAGACTTTTATTGCATTTTAACTTTGATAATTTGGGACCATCAAGTAGGCAAGAGGATATTGCATTATTTAAAAGAACATGAATCCCAGGATTATGGTATCCTAAGGATGACAAATTAGAATTGAAGGGATATTCTGTTTAAGATATTGATTTATCCTAAATTATCTAGATGTTGTGCTAAAATCTTTAGATCAAGATACAACTGATGTTGAAGATTTACTCCTTGATTTTAGAAGATTTGATTTCCTTATCTAGTTTGGATAGGAATATAATTCAATTAGGAAGATATAGATTTATCCTAAATTATCTTATTTTATTTGTTAATCTATCCTAGCTTTTCTTATAAATAGGAGTATCAGATTTCATTGTTTAGAGAGTCGAAATTAAAGTTTTCATTGAGTTTTTGTAGTACTTGATTAAAAGAAATAAAACATATAAAATTCTTCCATAATTTTCTTTTTCTTTCTTTATATTTTACATCGATTGTTTATTTTTTTGGGTAAAAAGGCCAATCAGTGGTATTTAGAGCCAAGGTTGAATGCCAAAAATTATTCGTTGAGAAAAAATGGCTTTAGTAGAAGCAGATGCGGCGCGGGCACATCACTCGAGCAGTTCATTTGTGTACTCGCAGTTGACGCACACAAAATACACCAGTTGGGTGATTCGTGTGCAAGTCATAGTGGAAGATCAAGGAGTCGAGAAAGCAGTCGAACTAGTTGAGGGCGCAGAGGTTGACACCTGGCTCGACAAGAAGTGACGATCACACTTCTGGCAGGTGCTTCCAGAAGATATTTTCATGTAGGTTGCTAGAAAGAAGACGGTGAAGGTAGTTTGGGATTGTCTCAAGATGATATTTGTTGGGACAGATCGAGTGAAAAATGGAAGATTACAAACTTTGAAGAGCGAGTTTGGTTTGATGTATATAAAGGATAGTGAGTCACACGATCAATATGCATGTCGACTCTCTACAACGTATGTGGCGTAATCGAGCCTTGGAGGAATCCGTAGTGACTTGACGCTAGTGAATAAGTTGTTCGACACATTGCCAGATAGGTTCATCAGTGTGGCGGCCGGCATCGAACAACTCTTCAATCTCTAAGAGAACGCCTTCGAAGATGTGGTTGGAAGGCTCAAAGCTTTCAAGGAGTGCACACACAAGAAGAGTGCAGACGCAGGGAGGAAAGAAGATTAGGTTCTTCTCACTCAGGCAGAGTTGGAAGCACGATCCAAAAGAGACGGCAGAGAGCCATCATCTATTTAGTCAAAAAGGGTTCCCACAGAGGGTGGAAATTGCAATCGCGGAGATAAAACTTAAGGCAAAAGTCAAGGGAAAGGTGGTCGAGGAGCCCCTTGATATAAAAGTCACATCTGGTGTTACAATCCCAACAAGATAGGACACTACTCGATATAATGTCAAGTAGAAAGGAAGAACGAGGAAGCTCACCTCGCCCATGCTGACAATATCGAGGCAGCTCTACGTATGGAGATTTCAAAAGATAAGTTAAAGTAGCACGAGAAACCTGACGATATTTGTGAAGGGATTCGTGAACTGAATCACGAAGTCCATTTGCCAAGAATCATTAATTGGAATATCAAAAATAAATTGCTATGCCTATGATTATACCTAGCATGCTCCTATAGATTATACATAAAGAAGGTTTATGCGGAATACCTGGATTGCGAAACCCTGAAGAACGAGTGCCCGGAGATTCCTCTTGATCACTTTTCCACGCACCAAGATTAATTCCCTAACAGATAAAAGGAATTAAATCTGATGAAAATATAACGATATTTTCGAAAACAGAAGAGGGAGAGAAGAATGAAGATCCTCCTTATCTGATCTTCTGATCTAAAATCCCAACTCAATATGAATATCTGGTGAAGATTCCCTTCAGATTCCTTGCCCGGTTGCGAAGCAGAATTTCCTCCTCGTTTCTCAGATCTAGTCGATCACCACAGCTCCCAAATCCAGGTTTGCTGTGTGCAACTTATGATCTTGTGGTGTGTTGAGATCTGAGGAACTGAGGCCTATTTATAGGAAAATACTGGACTTCTATCGGGCCTGAGTTTCATGGGCCTGACCAGGGACCAGAATGCAAATAGCAAATATGGCCCATCAATTAATTAATTCTCATATTCAACCCTGAATATTATTAATTAATTAATATTGATTCATTCCACCAGAGAATCAATACTGTCCTACCTATTTGCTACCACATTTTGAGATACGGGTTGCATGGGCTCGGTATATCCCCACATTTAAGGTTACAGACATTCATTAATTAATTAAAGCTCTGCCAAGCCATTTTTTTAATTAACATCTTCTATTCTTGAGTCAATCCACTCAAACCTTTTCACTTATGCTTGAACTTAATCAGCCTGCAGGACTTTAGCATAACGAACCTTTTGAGCTGCTCAGGGAATGTCACCATCCTATACTGGCTGTGGTTACCTAGTTCCAGTACCAGACAGTCATACACAAACTGCTATCACCCAAGATACATATATACAAGCTCAACTAGAGCCTTTCACTACAACTCAAAGTAATACACAATCTGCATATACTTTTGTACCTTCATATAGGCTTAGGATCTCATCAAGCCATAGAGATCTTGATTCTTTTAATGTCAAATAAAAGAATCGATCTCGACTTACGTCCTTATCAATGTGTGCCCCACACCAGCATACCAAGCCATCCAATGTATGATGCTTATTACTGCGTATGCTACAGCCTACACCGACAGTTTATCCTGGAACTATCTCAGCTGTGATAACTATTTATATCTCGCTAGGTCAAACGATCCATACGATCTTCCGTGATCTACTACACACTGTATGATCTTCCTATCGACGAGATAAGAGGATAATTATGTTTGCGACACATGTTTGTTAATTCAGACAGGAGATGAACATACAACATTTATGATTCCCAGTATATTAACCAATCGACCTTGTACAAAATATACCAATCATAATGCTTTCAGTATATAAATCCATCAATCTCCCACTTATACTCAAAGCATTATACAGGTGCTTTCCAGAGTATAACGCGTCTAAACTAATCTAGTTATTACATCAATCATTCTACGTGGCTAGCTTTGCCCTCAGCCCAAGGTTACGTACATGCATCTCGTTGACCTTCTGAGACAGAGCTTTTGTGAATGGATCTGCTAGATTATCTTTTGTGTCAATCTTCTCTACTAGCACATCACCCTTTGCTACGATTTCTCATATAATATGGTACTTCTTTTCAATGTATTTTGTTTCTCTGTGAGTTCGTGGTTCCTTTGAATTAGCCATAGCTCCCGAATTATCACAATATACCGTTAGGAATCACATCCAACTCCAGAAGGAAGTTTTGAAACCATACTGCTTCTTTCGAAGCTTCAGAAGCTGCCGCATATTCTGCTTCCATGGTGGAGTCAGCAATGCACTTCTACTTTGCACTTCTCCATGATATGGCCCCACCTCCCAATGTCAACACATAGCCAGAGGTGGACCTCTTTTCATCTCGGTCTACCTGGAAATCCGAATCAGTATAACCCACAGGGCACAACTCCTCACACTGATAGACGAGACAATAGTCTCTAGTCCTTTTCAAGTATTTGAGTATGTGCTTTACCGCGGTACAATGCGCCTGTCCTGGGTTAGACTGGTATCTTTCTACCATGCCTACAACAAAGCATATATCTGGCCTCGTACATAGCAATGCATACATGAGGCTCCCCACGGCCGATGCATACGGCACATTGCTCATCTTATCTTTCTCCTTTTGTGTCACCGGACACTGATCCTTGGAAAGATGTATGCCATGTATGAAGGGTAACAGACCATTCTTGGCAGTTTGCATGCTGAAACGGGCAATCACAGTATCCACATATGATCCTTGAGACAAGGTCAGCATCCTCTTATTGCTCTCCCGCAATACTTTTACCCCTAGGATGTATCCTGCCTCCCCAAGGTCCTTCATATGAAACTGTTCGAATAACCACCCCTTTATGCCCGACAATACTTCCACATTGTCACCAAATAGGAAAATATCATCTACATAAAGTACAAGGAACACCACGCTTCCGCTGACACATAGACGATACATGCAACTCTCATTTGAACATTGTGAAAATCCATAGGATTTAATCACTTCATCAAAACGCAGATTCCATGACCGTGAAGCTTGTTTAAGTCCATACATCGACTTCTTTAGCCTCCAGACCAAATGTTCTTCGCCCTTCTGCACATAACCTTCTGGCTGTTGCATATAGATGTCCCTACCTTCTTCAAGGTACCCGTTTAGAAATGCGGTTTTGAGATACATCTGCCAGATCTCTAGGTCCTTATGTGCTGCTATGGCTAGGAGTATACGACTAGACTTAAGCATGACTACCGGTGAGAAGGTCTCGTCATAGTCTAAACCTTCTTTCTACTATAACCCTTCGCCACCAGCCTTGCTTTGAAAGCTGTAATTTCACCATTCGCTCCTTTCTTTCTTTTGTATACCCATTTGCACCCTATGACTCGATAGCCATCTGGAAAACCAGTTTTCTGGTATACATCCATAGCCGTAATGGATTCTATTTCCGAATCCATGGCAATCAGCCATTTGTTTGCATCTTTATCAGATACCGCCTTGTCATATGTCCAGGGATCAGTATTATCCAGTCCATTTTCCAGGATCAAGTCAGAGGACTCTCCCATGAACATATACCTCTCGGGTTGGTGGACAACCCTCCTTCTGCGACGAGGCATCTGAACCGTGTCAGTAGTTGGCACATTACCCGTTGGTCCCATACCTTGCATTAGTGGCAGTGTTGGTATTGCCTCACCTATTACAGGTGGATTTACCACTACACTGGGCTTTCCTGATGGACTCACTTCCTTATCCTCAAGCTCGTGGAGGATAATTTCACTCTTGGATTTGTGGTTTCTTACATATTCGTCCTCCAAGAATCTTGCGTTGGTACTGAAAACCACTTTCTGATTCTCAGGATAATAAAAGTAACCACCTTTCGTTTGCCTGGGATATCCTACAAACAACATCAACTTACACCTACTTTCTAACTTATCAGGTTACTTTGTCAGCACATATGCTGGACAACCCCAAACCCTCACTCTGTTCAAACTTGGCTTTCGCCCATACCAGAGTTCCAGAGACATTTTAGGAACTAATTTAGAAGGTACCAAGTTAAGCAAATAGGCCACTGTCTCCAAGGCATATCCCCAAAACAAAATCGGCAAGCTTGCATAACTCATCATCGACCTGACCATTTCCAAGAGAGTTCTATTTCTTCTTTCCGCTACACCATTATGTTGAGGGGTTCCTAGTGCAGTCCACTGGGATGTAATCCCATTGTCTGACAAGTACTGCAAGAACTCTTTATTGAGGTATTCTCCACCACGATCTGATCGTAGTGTCTTGATAGTCTTACCTAGCTTCTTTTCTACCTCAGTCATAAAATCTTTGAATTTCTCAAAGCATTCAGACTTATGGCGAAGCAAATAGACATATCCGAATGTTGAGTAATCGTCAATGAATGTGGTGAAGTATTGATAACCTCCACGAGCTTGCGTGGACATTGATCCACATAAGTCAGAGTGGATCAATTCCAACACATCCTCTGCTCGAGACTGACTTGCCTTAAAAGACCTGGTCGTCATCTTTCCCTTTATAAAGGATTCACAGATTTGATGCGGTATCACTTGAAAAGAATCCAAGAGCCCATCGCATGCTAATCTTTTAATCCTCTTTAGATTGATGAGACCTAGTCTCAAGTGCCAGAGATATGTTTGATCCTCATCGGAAGAAAACTTTCTCTTAAATGATTATTATTATTGGATGAGTTTGCAATGTTCATAGAAGATTTATGCATACAATCAATGATATAGAGAGAGTCAATAAGTTTGCCACGACAGATAACACCGTTATTACCAATGATAGAAACTCCACTATCAAAATAACTGAATATCCATCACTAAATAACTTGGAAACTGAAATTAAGTTCCGCCGAAAAACCGGCATATATAAAACATCTCTTAAAATCAAAACATTATTTTTAAAGCATAAAGTAAAATCTTCAATGGCTACTGCTGAGACTCGCTCTCCGCTGCCCATTGAGATGGTAATCTCGTCATGCTTCAGCTGCCTTGTCGGCCTGAACCCCAGCAAAGTATAACAAACATGATCGGTAGCTCCAGTATCCACTACCCAAGAATGGGTAGAAACTGATGCTAAACATGTTTCCATTATAAATGCACATGACGCACCTTGTCCAGTTTTCCTGACTTGACAATCTTTCTTCCAGTGACCAACCTTACCACATCTGAAACACTTGTCCCTTTTACCAAGCACGCCCGGTGTCCTTTTTGACTTCTTCACAGAAGTTGTACCTTTGGCTTTCTTCTTAAACATTCCTTTGCGCCTCTTGCCAACAAGCGCAACAGGACGGTTTCCTGAAGTAGCTAAAGCAACCTTTTCTGGAAGCATCACTCACTCCGCTGCCATCAAGTTATTGAGTAACTCATTAAGAGTGTACTCTTTCTTGTTCATGACATATTCAGTCTAAAGTTCTCAAAGGAGTTTGGAAGAGAGTTGAGGATGATATCAACCTGTGCTTCTGCATCGATACCACCTCCGTGCAGCGTAAGCTCATCCATGAGATGAGTCATGCTGACCACGTGCTTTCTGACCGAGCTTCCTTCTGCCATTTTCTTTCCCACGATTTCCCTCATAAGATTGAATCTGACAGCTCGGTCTGACTCACCATAGGTCGCTGTGAGGCTGTCCATTATGTCACTAGCATTATCATATGAATGATGCTGCTGTGCAAGTACCTTGGACATAGTAGTCATCATATAGCATTTCAATATATTATTTGACTTGAGCCACTTTTTATAGTAGCTCCTTTCCTCATCATTCGATGCATTAGTGGGAGTAGCCGGACGGGGCTTATTAAGGACAAACTTGTGTTCCTCTGCGACAAGGATGTAATCCAAGTTGCATTTCCATTCTTGGAATTTGGGACCGGTTAATTGGTTTTGTGCTAAGATATTGATTACATTTGGTAAAGACATGTCTGAAAATAATAAATTAAAGCAGAAATTAAAACATAGTCGCAAACAATTGAAACAATTAAATATTGAAACCTTATGATAAAACAATATTAATGTTTCTTCCAATTTGCCTAAGTATTACTATTGCAAGCCACACAAGTGGACGTTTACAACAAAACACTTAACCAGACTGTATCTTTCAATTCCAGTCCTTTAATTCCAATCCATGCCCGGGTTCCTTAGACAAATGGAATTAATAATTGGAGACTAACTTAAGACCATATTATCCTACAGAGCAGGGACATCACAAATGAGTTATACTCTGGACAATATCAAAGCTAGCTTACCACCAAAGCCAACCCTCCCATATAAGGATCTACTAGGACACACCTGATCCCTTATAATAAGGCTGTCTCATTTAATTCAATCCCTAGAGAACTTATGAAAACTCAATACGCAAGCTACACATGTAGACGTTTACGCATGAACTCCCACTTCTCACATGAAATAAATGTTTGTCTTAAGAAATCCTATCTATTAGAACTTATGAATAATAAATTAAGTAAGCTACACATGTAGACGTTTACATAATAAATTACCCACTTCCTATACAGGATCGCTTTGTGGAGGTCTTATTAAATTATGAGCTTAGTAATTTTAAATTCATAAGGTTCAATTGCACAAATTATTTTATGTAGCCATAATTATAACATTGATAAAATTCTATCATGCATAGCATGAATCCCGAATTTATAGTTATAATTAATTACACAAAATAAATCACATAGCATGCTTTAAAGCTGTAAATAAAAGCAGTAAACGTGCTCCAATTATCTACAACATGCTTATATGCTGCGCAATTAATATAAACACATATATCATGCGAAAACAGATAATAAAACAAATAAAAAATGTCCTCGTGGCCCTATGATACAAAAATAATAATAATTCTAACTATTACACGTTGGAATTATTTTTATAGATCTTCGACTGGGCTCCCACTACTTGGACTGTCATCTGACTTTATTTTCTGAATCTGGGCCTCCAAGATTTGATTAATCAGAAAATTGGACAACTGGGCCAGTTAACCAAATCGCAGGCCTAGGCACACATTGCAAGCCCAATAGCCCGCGAGAACTCGGCCCGACGAGCCACCACCAGTGAACAACATCCGCCGGCGACTCGCCGGCGCCGTGAGGGCTCCCGGGATCGCGCAACAGCCATGCACGTACGTGCATGGTTGCAGCCCGCAATTCCGCCTCCTCCGGCCGTTGCACGCTTTGCATGCCGCCGCCCTGGCTTGCCCCGACCATCAAACCGCCGTCACCTTTCTTCTCCACCGTTGGCCTCCGTGACTCGCCGGAATCGCGCAGGAGACAAGACTGGAGGGTCGCACGAACTACACGCAAACCCTAGGGTTTGCCACACCCCGATTCACACCCAGCTCCGCCTCCAATGTCCCCAGCCCGCGACCCCACCGCCCGAGCCACCGCCGCACCACCTTCGCCCTAGGGTTCCGCCGCGTCGCGCGGGCTACTCGCGCCCCAACCGCTGCTCGCCGCCGTCCCGGCCTCCTCGCCCCCGTCCTCGTGCAGTCATCCCAGGGCCACCGCACCTGCGCCTGGCCGGCCTTGGCCGGGCGTCTGTTGCTGTGCATGCGCGTGCGCGTACCGTGCAGAAACCCTAGGGTTTCGCACGCCGCCGCCGCCATTATGGGCCTACTGCGCGCCGGTCGCCGCCATGCCTGCGCTCGCCGATTGCCGTGCTTGGCATGCTGCCATGCCGGTGCCGTCGTGCGGTTCTTCATTCTTCGTGTTCTTCATTTGTTCTTCGTGTTCGTGTTCTTCATTCGTTCTTCGTGTTCGTGTTCTTCGTTTTTCGTTTTACAGATTTAATTTTTAAAATAAACGATTACAATGTATAAACCTAATTACAATTTAAAAAATCTAAATCTAACCACGAATTTATCTCGTGGGTGAAAAACAAATCCTTATAAAGGGGCGGATTAACCCGAGAACCACGAGGACGAAAAAACATAATCATACAATCCAAAAACCATTCATAGTATTCAATGAATAATAACAATCATGCAAATCATAGGCAATATTATTTTTTCCGATAGAGCCAATTAGTGAACATGGCTCTGATACCAATTGAAGGGATTCGTGAACTGAATCACGAAGTCCGTTTGCCAAGGATCATTAATTGGAATATCAAAAATAAATTGCTATGCCTATGATTATACCTAGCATGCTCCTATTGATTATGCATAAAGAAGGTTTATGTGGAATACCTGGATTGCAAAACCCTGAAGAACGAGTGCGCGAAGATTCCTCTTGATCTCTTTTCCCGAAATTAAATCTGATTAAAATATAATGATATTTTCGAAAACAGAAGAGGGAGAGAAGAAAGAAGATCCTCCTGATCTGATCTTCTGATCTGTATCCCAACTCAATCTGAATATCTGGTGAAGATTCCCTTCAGATTCCTTGCCCGGTTGAGAAACAGAATTTCCTCCTCGTTTCTCAGATCTAGTCAATCACCACAGCTCCAAAATCCTGGTTTGCTGTGTGCAACTTATGACCTTGTGATGTGTTGAGATATGAGGAACTGAGGACTATTTATAGGAAATTACTGGACTTCTATAGGGCCTGAGTTTCATGGGCCAGACCAGGGACCAGAATGCAAATAGCAAATAAGGCCTATCAATTAATTATTCCCATATTCAACCCAGAATATAATTAATTAATTAATATTGATTCATTCCACCAGAGAATCAATATTGTCCTACCTATTTGCTACCATGTTTTGAGGTACGGGTTGCATGGGCTTGGTTTTTCCCCACATTTAAGGTTACAGACATTCATTAATTAATTTAAGCTCTGACAAGCTATTTAATTAATTAACATCTTATATTCCTGAGTCAATCCACTCAAACCTTTTCACTTATGCTTGAACTTAATCAGCCTGCAGGACTTTAGCATAACGAACCTTTTGAGCTGCTCAGGGAATGTCACCATCCTATACTGGATGTGGTTACCTAGTTCCAGTACCAGACAGTCATACACAAACTGCTATCACCCAAGATACAGATATACAAGCTCAACCAGAGACTTTCACTGCAACTCAAAGTAATACACAATCTGCATATGCTTTTGTACCTTCATATAGGCTTAGGATCTCATCAAACCATAGAGATCTAGATTCTTTTAATGTCAGATAAAAGAATCAATCTCGACTTAGGTCCTTATCAATGTGTGCCCCACACTAGCATACCAAGCCATCCAAGATAAGATGCTTATTACTGCGTATGCTGCAGCCTACACCGACAGTTTATCCTGAAACTGTCTCAGCTGTGATAACTATTTATATCTCGCTAGGTCAAACGATCCATATGATCTTCCGTGATCTACTACACACCGTATGATCTTCCTATCGAATAGATAAGAGGATAATTGCGTTTGCGACACATGTTTGCTAATTTAGACAGGAGATGAACATACAACATTTATGATTCCCAGTATATTAACCAATCGACCTTGTACATAATATACCAATCATAATGCTTTCTGTATATAAATCCATCAATTTGGTTCTTAGACAATGGAGCCATTAATCAAATGAATAGAGATAATGGGTTTGTCGAGCCGGATAAAGGAGTTAGCGGAATTGTCTTTTTTGAAGATGGTGGCCAATCCTGCGAAGTGTTTAAGGAGTTCAATCACGAGAAAGTTGGTTTTCGAACATGTTGTTAAAAGAGTAGATCATATTAATGGTCTACCTATTCTATAATCAGGTGGACATATTTGGGAGTAATAATGGACCTATTCAATATATAGACATGACAGAGATAATGGTAGAAGCTCCCCGAGTCCATCTGAGTAAGAACTTCGAGGAAGCTTTGTTAGTAGAGATCGAAGAGCCATCTTGCTACAATGAAGCAGCCGAACATCCAGAATGAGAAGAAGCAATGACAAAAGAATCTAAAGCAATTGAGAAGAACAAGACTTGGTCGCTTATACCACTGGTTGTCGGACACAAGTCGATTGGACTGAAATGGGTATTAAAGTTGAAGAAGTACTCAGGTTGAGAAGTAATTCAACACAAGGCTCGTTTGGTGGCAAAAGGCTATGTACAACAACAAGGCATTTGACTTCGATGAAGTCTTCGCACTAGTTGCTCAAATGGACACAATTCAAGCCATCCTTGCTTTGGAGGCTAACCGAGGATCGCAAGTACACCATCTTGATGTCAAGTTAGCTTTTCTGAATGGGCAGCTTCAAGAGGTGGTATACGTGACTTAATGGTAGGGGTTTAAAGCCACAGGAAATGAGCACATGGTGTTAAAGTTAAAGAAAGCACTGTATAGTCTTCAACAAGCACCTTGAGCTTGGAATCTGAAGCTCAATAGAAGTTTAAAATAGATAGATTTTGCAAGATGTACACAAGAGCATGCAGGATACACGAGAGGCAACACTAACTCAAGATTGATAGTTGGTGTTTACGTGGATGATTTGATTGTAACATGTGAAAATCTAAAGAAGGTCGGAGTCTTCAAGAAGCAAATGATGGGGATTTTGAGATGCGTGATCTCGAATTGCTATCGTACTACCTTAGATTCGAGGTGACTCAGTTTGAGAAGGTATTTTGATCAAACAGACAATTTATGCTTAGAAGGTACAAACCTAGTTTGGGATGCTTAATTGTAACTCTACTAAAATACCAACGGAGCCGAGGGCTTAGCTCCACAAACACCCAAAGGACAACTAGTCGATGAGATAGATTATCTAAGAGTCATCGGCTGTCTATACTATCTTCTTCACACGAGGCCAGATCTTTTCTATGCACTCAGAGTTGCCAACAAATTCATGGAGAGACCTACAGAGATGAAGGGATTGTTGCAAACTAAATTGCTAATCCGTTACTCAGGCTGAATATTGGATATCTAAAATAAATTTGTATGCCTATAAAAAATTCCTTGCATGCTCCTATTGAAATGCAAAGACTAGTTTTGCGGAATACCCTGATTGTATAAACTCTGAACTGGTTGCACAGGGATTTTGATCTTCAATCATCTTTCTTGCGCAACAAGATTTGATCCCACAAGATGAAGGAATTAAATCTCTAAGTTTAACTGAATTAAATTCAAAATGATAGAGAAAGAATAGAAAAAGATCCTCCAGATCTGATCTTCTGATCTGTATTTTTCGCCCCAATCCGGATATCTGGTGAAGATTCTCTCCAGATATTGATCACTGTAAAATTCTACAGATTAATTGCAGAACAGTGGCAAATAAATTTATAAGAGTACCCTAAGGTTGTCGAACCCAGAGGATTTGTGTAACGAAATTATTTTATGTACTAGCTGATAGAATAAATCTATTATTAGATATGATATTCACTTATTATGTATATCATATCTATCCTTAGGGTTTCTAGTTTTATTTAGATATTTTCATATCTTTTTTGTAAACTCTATATATACTTCTCAATACTATTTTATTTTCTGTGGCCAATAATACAAACCCTATCATGGTATCAGCCTAATCCCTCTTTCAATCCTTTCTCTCTTTTTTCCTCCCTCCCCCTGCTGATCGGTGTCGTCCCTGCGCTCTTTCTCTCTCGTCGGATCATGGCTTTCGACTCCAATTCCCTGCCCCTATCTACGCTCATACACATGATTACCATTCGGTTATCCTCATCCACCTTCTTGTTGTGGCGTTCTCAGATAATACCACTTCTTACTTGTGAAGGTTTGATGAAATATCTCATCGGTTCTTCCCAGCCACCACCGGCGACTTTATCTTCGCCCTCGCAATCGAATTCGGCATATCTCGCGTGGCATTAGCAGGACCAACGCTTTCTCAGCCTTCTACTCTCGACTCTCTCCGAGGAAGCATGGCTGAAGTGTTTGGATGTTCTGTGGCTCGCGCAGTTTGGTTCGCGCTCGATGCCTCCTTCAGAAATAAATCCAAAACCCGCAAATTTTGTCTAAAGGATGACTTGCAGTTGATTAAAAGTAGTTCTCGTTCAGTTTCAGAATATGCACGCGAATTCAAATCGCTGTGCGATCAGCTTGCTGCCATTGGCCGTCCCGTTGACAACACCGACAAAGCTCACTGGTTCATTCATGGTTTAGGACCGGCTTTCTCTCCCTTTCCGTCGCTCAAATGGCCCTAACTGCTCTTCCATCGTTTTGCGATCTTGCCTCCAAGGCAGAGAGCTTTTCCATGTTCCAAGAATCTATTGAATCGACTCCTTCTTCTCAAGTCGCTTTTCATGGCCAGCAGCAGTCCTCTACACACGATCGCAGCTCTTCAGGAGACAGCTCATCTCGGAAATCCTCCAAGCGTGGCCGCGGATGATCCTCAAATCATCGTCCCCCTCGTTGCCAAATTTGTCACAAGGATGGTCACTACGCGACGTTTTTGCCTTGATCGCTACTCTCAAAATTCACCGCCTGTTGCTGCAAATTTGGCCGATGCGTTCCAGTCAAGCTGCTCTATCTCTGCGCCGAATACCTCAGATTGGTTTCTGGATACTGGTGCTTCGGCACACATGACTCCAACATCTAGTGCTCTAGATTCATCGCAGCCATACTCTAGTTCTGATCACGTTATCATCAGTAACGGTGCCTCTCTTCCTATATCTCATATAGGTAAAACTCACATATCCAAATCTCTTCACTTATTGGATGTTTTAGTGGTTCCTGCTCTCACAAAAAATTTAATATCTGTCAACAAATTAACATCTGATTTCCCTGTTGATGTCTCTTTTTCTGACCAGTATTTTACTATTCAGCACTGCCAAACAAAGGATACTCTAGCCAGAAGACGGTGTAATGCAGGCCTTTACGTACTCGATCATGTGCATCAGTCTTTTCTTTCCTGGTTGAAGTCAAATCATTTACGCACTTCTTATGAGTTATGACATAGCTACTTAGGGCATGCCTCGTTTGATTTAATTTCTTTGTTATGTAAACAAGGTCTTATTTCAGTCACTTCATGTTTACCAAAATCAATTATATGTTCTCCTTGTCAACTCGCCAAAAGCACGCGTTTGTCGTTTATATTAAATGAGAAGTGTTCAAGTCATGTTTTAGATCTTATACATTGTGATCTTTGGGGCCCTGCGCCTGTTACCTCCTCTGCGCATTATCGTTATTATGTGATCTTCATTGATGATTTCAGTCATTTCATTTGGTTTTATCCACTACTCTGGAAATGTGATTTCTTCGGTGTATTAAAATTATTTACTTCCTTGGTTGAAAATCAGTTTTCCACAACCATCAAGAGTTTTCAGAGTGATGGCGGTACAGAATTTAGTAACCATAATGTGCAGGACTTCTTTGGTGCCAAGGGTATTCTTCATCTCCGCTCATGCCCGTATACTCCATCACAAAATGGACGCGTAGAACGGAAACACCGCCACATGACTGAAGTAGATCTGACTTTATTATTTCAATCTCATCTTCCTTTCTCTATGTGGGTTGATGCTTTCAGCACGACTACCTATATTTTGGCTCCCTTCGGCTGTCCTTGGAAATTCATCTCCATTTCAGTTACTGTTTGGTTCACCGCCTCAATACTCCAAGTTTCATCCATTTGGATGTCGGGTATATCCGTGTCTTCGTGATTATGCTGAAAATAAATTTTCTCTTCAGAGTGTGCCTTGTGTTTTTGTGGATTTCTCCTCTCATCATAAAGGTTTTCCCTGCCTCGATCCATCTACTTCTCGGATCTATATTACTCGACAAGCCCGCTTCGATGACTTATGTTTCCCGCTGGAATCTTCTTCGCATGTCACACCCATGTCTCAGTTGGATATTTCCACTTTTATTGAACCCGCAATGGCGTCTTCACCTGCGTCCCAGCATCCGGCTCGTCCACCTCCCGCGCCTTAAGCTCCGACGCTGTGTGCTCTCTGCCCAGCCACGAACATTTCTTCCAATCCACCGGAAGCCCTCCAGCCCGTCGACCAACAACCTTCAATTGACGTCCCTCCATTGCGGGTTCAGCAACCCCAGACCGTTCAACACCCTATGGTCACGCGGGCTCGTGCAGATGTTTTTAAGCCGCGACATCTCACTTATTTTGTGAGCTCTCCTTTCCATCATGCGTTACTCGCCTCTACTGAACCCAAGGGCGACAAATCCACAGCCAAAAACCCAGTTTGGCTCGCCGCAATGAACGAGGAGATGAATGCTTTACGAGCAAATAATACATGGACACTCGTTCCACGACCTGCCGACACGAACATTGTTGGTTCGAAGTGGGTTTTCCGCACTAAATATTGCTCCGATGGGTCTGTTGAACGTCATAATGCTCGTCTCGTCGCTCACGGTTTCTCCCAGATTCCTGGTTTGGATTTCTTGCACACATTCATTCCCGTGGTCAAGGCGTCTACCGTTCGTATTGCTTTATCTCGAGCCGTTCATAGTGCATGGCCTCTTTATCAACTAGATGTGAAGAACACATTTTTAAACGGTCTTCTTTCTGAACCTGTTATTATGGACCAACCTCCTGGGTTTGTTGATAGCACCTTTCCAAATCATGTTTGTCGCCTAACGAAAGCTCTCTATGGTCTTAAACAGGCACCCCGTGCATGGTTACAGCGGCTGAGCGATTTTTTACTTTCCTTAGGATTCCGATGTAGCCGTGCCGATACCTCACTCTTCATTTATTCTCATGGCCGCGCACTATTATATTTACTTGTCTACGTCGACGACATTATTCTCATAGGTAATAATGACTCTCTTATCTTGGCCTTTATTAATTGCATGCACTCGGAGTTTGCTATCAAGGATATGGGGCGCCTCAGTTACTTCCTTGGGCTCGAAGTCACTTATACTGATGATGGGTAATTCTTGTCCCAAGTCAAATATGCTCGTGATATTCTCTCTCGCACTGAACTGCTTAATGCAAAACCTGTCACCACACCTCTTCCTGCAGGGTCTTCTCTCACCGTGGATGGCGACAGTTTTGATGACGTTACACGCCATCATTCTCTAGTGGGTGCTCTTCAGTACCTTACCATCACCCGACCCGACATCACCTTTGCTGTTAATCATGTGAGTCAATTCCTGCAAGCTCCAACAACCGATCACTTTTAGGCGGTTAAGTGGATCCTTCGATATATTAAAGGTACATTAGCGCTGGGTTTGTCCTTCTCTCGACGGCCTACTTGCGATCTTATTGCCTATTCTGATGCCGGCTGGATGCGTTGTCCGGATTCTCGGCGTTCCACTTATGGCTATGTCATCTTCTTCGCTGGTAATCTAGTCTTTTGGAGTGCAAAGAAACAACCCACGGTTGCACGTTCGAGCTGTGAATTGGAGTATAGCGCCATGGCAAATACAGCAGCCGAAGTATCAAGGATCACTTCCATTCTTCGCGAGCTACTGTCTCTTTGCCGCAGCCCCCTCGTCTTTATTGCAACAACAACAGCGCCACGAAATTAAAAATACAAACTCAATCCAATTAACCCTAGAATAAACTAATAACAAAATAATATCTAACAATTCCCGGCAACGACGCCAATTTGATCACTGTAAAATTCTACAAATTAATTACAGAAAAGAGACAAATAAATTTATAAGAGTACCCAAAGGTTGTCGAACCCAGAGGAATTATGTAACAAAATTATTTAATGTATTAGCTATAATCCTAAGATCTATTGTTTGAGTAAACAGAAAATCAAGGGTTTTGATTTTGAAAAATAAAGAAAACATAATTGAAAATT
>JAPKLW010001903.1:44283-84450 GCA_026898455.1 Plectranthus barbatus | reverse complement strand
GTTTCGTCATAGTCAATGCCCTCTTTATGACTATAACCCTTTGCCACCAGCCTGGCCTTAAAAGCCGTGATCTTTCCATCTGCCCCTTTGTTTCTTTTGTATACCCATTTGCACCCTATGGCCTTAAAGCCATCCGACAAATCAGTCTTCTGGTATACATCCATAGCAGTTATGGATTCAATTTCAGAATCCATGGCGACACGCCATTTGGCAACATCCTTGTCCTGCACTGCCTCTTCGTATGTCAGTGGGTCAGAGTCTTCATGTCCGTCTTCCGGGCTCAAGTCCGAAGACTCACCCACGAACATGTACCTTTCCGGCTGGAAAATAACTCTCCCATTGTGACGAGGCATCGGTGCCGTGTCAGTAGTAGGTGCAGCGACTTGTGGTCCTGCACCTTGCACTGAAGAACGTGTCGGTGGTGCTGTGCCTCTCACAGGAGCACCCACATCTACACGTTCCCCTTCCCTTGGAATTGCATTCTCGTTCTCAATTTCTTGAAGAACGATATCACTCCTTGACCTGTGATTACTCACATACTCATCCTCCAAGAATCTCGCGTTGGTGCTAACAACGACTCTTTGACTCTCAGGATAGTAAAAGTAACCACCTTTCGTTTGCCTGGGATACCCTATGAACAACATTACTTTTGACCTGCTTTCTAACTTATCAGGTTCCTTCGACAGTACGTGTGCCGGACAGCCCCATACTCTAAACTTGCACAAACTAGGTTTGCGACCAAGGAAGATCTCAGAAGGTGTCTTAGGAACTGATTTAGAAGGCACCACATTAAGCACGTAAGCTGTTGTTTCCAATGCGTAGCCCCAAAATGAAATCGGTAAGTTTGCATAACTCATCATTGATCTTACCATCTCTAGAAGAGTCCTATTTCTTCTTTCAGCTACACCATTTTGCTGGGGAGTACCCGGTGCAGTCCACTGGGATGTAATCCCATTTTCTGACAAATATTGCAGGAACTCATTACCGAGGTATTCGCCACTGCGGTCAGATCGCAGTGACTTGATAGTTTTCCCGACCTTCTTTTCTACTTCAGCCTTGAACTCTTTGAATTTATCAAAGCATTCAGACTTGTAGCGAAGCAGGTAAACGTATCCGTACCTTGAGTAGTCGTCAATGAAAGTGTCGAAGTACTCGTACCCTCCACGAGCCTACGTGGACATCGGTCCACATAAGTCAGAATGGATCAATTCCAACACTTCCTCTGCTCGAGACTGACTAGCCTTGAAAGGCCTAGTTGACATCTTGCCCTCGATGCAGGATTCACAGACTTGATAAGGTACAGCCCGGACTAGGTCCAATGTACCGTCATCTGCAAGTCTCTGAATCCGCTTCAAGCTAATGTGACCCAGTCTCAAGTGCCAGAGATATGTAAGATCCTCATCAGAAGAAGTAAGTTTTCTCTTCCTAGGATTATCAATTACGGATGAATTACATGCAATATAAAAGACATGTTTGATCGAAGTAACATAGAGATTGTAAATCAACATTCCACAATGGACAACATTGTTATTACCAATGATAAAATCATAAATAACAAATATCCATAAAAGTTGATGAAATTTGTCCTGCCGATAAACCACGGCCGACAAATAAATTCTCAAATGTACTTTAATTCATCAAAAACATAAGGAAAAGAAAACTCCATGAAGCTCCGTCATAAAACGTTGCCTTCATCCAGTTTGGTATCTTCTTGCCATCAGTCACCAGCCTTGTCGGCACGGTCCCCTGCAAAGTACAACAACATGATCAACAAGTCAGTGCTTACAGCTCTAAAAGAGCAACAACTAACTCTAATCATGCTTACAGTTATACATGCAAAATGGCATACCTTGTCTAGCTTTGTTGGCTTGACAATCTTTCCTCCAGTGTCCTTTCTTACCACACCTGAAGCACCTGTCCCTTTCAGTCGCCACCTTAGGCTTTTTCCCAGTCCCACCATCCTTCACAGGTGTCTTCTTGGCCCACTTTTTAATCCCTTTCTTCCGCTTCATACTTTTCGGTACAGCAGAGAGATTACCAGAAGTGGCCAAGGCAACCTTTTGAGGGTTCATGATCGATTCAGCTGCCATCAAGTCATTGAGTAACTCGTTAAGAGTATAGTCTTTCTTGTTCATGACAACATTCAGTCTAAAACTCTCAAAGGACTTGGGTAGAGAGTTCAGTATGATATCGACCTTAGCCTCAGCGTCGATACCTCCACCATGCACAGTCAGTTCATCCATGAGGTGAGTCATGGTAACTACGTGCTCTCTCACTGAGGTGCCGTCAGTCATTTTCTTACTCACGATTTCTTTCATGAGATTGAACCTGACAGCTCAATCAGTTTCCCCATAGGTCGCCGTTAGACTTTACATGATGTCATAGGCATCCCTATGGTGCTGATGTTGCTGCTGCAAGACTTTCGACATAGTGGTCATCATATAGCACTTGACTACATTGTTCGATTTCTCCCACTTGTTATAAAAGTCTACTTCCTCTTGAGAGGACTCAGCAGTTGGCACTATGGGACGAAGTACTTGCAGAACAAACATATGTTCTTCTGCAATCAGGAGGTACTCGAGATTGCATTTCCATTCCAGGAAGTTTGGACCAGTTAGAGTGTTTTGTGCGAGAATGTTGATCACATTAGACATAGACATATCTGAAACAATAAAGAATCTTAAATAAGAACATACATGTTGAACTTCGAAAACAAATGCATTGAAAACCTTTTAATAAATCAAATACAAATGTTTTCCACTAATTGCCCAAGAGTTCCCACCGCAAGCTACACTCGTAGACGTTTACGATGTCACCCTCAACCAGAATTGCGGGTTTTAAGCCCCAATCCATTTAATTTTCACTACCATGTCAGGATGCTTTGGACACTAGAAATTAATAATTAGTGAAAACCTTAGACCAAGCCATCTCTCAAGAACAGGGATGCAATTCTTGCATTATATTCTAAGATGCTTCTAAGCAATTAACCACAAATTTAACTCCGGCCAAAAGAGACAGTTTAGCATGGCACGTAACCATACCGCACAGCCCTTAAAGCTTTTGTTATCTATAATTTAAATCAATCCTAGAATACTTGTGAAAGAGGTCTACGCAAGCTACACTCGTAGACGTTTACGCAAAGCCCTCCCACTATTCACATGATTTAAATTGTTTGTCTAGAAATCCCAACAACTGTACCCATGCACCTCCGGGAACTAGCAAGCTACACTCGTAGACGTTTACTAGAACGAGAGATACACTTACAGCCTAGGACCGCTTTGTGGAGGTCTATTGATTTTAATTAAAAAATCTGCTTAGTATTTTTCCTTTAAAAGGTTTCTTTATGCGCACACATAATTTCCTTGTTATTATATTTTCCAAATTTTTGCATGTAATTAAACAAGCCCAAAAATTCCCAAAATATAATCCAACAAAAGAAATTAATCACATAAGCATGCTTGAAAAACTGTAAATAATAAAAGCAGTAAAACATTCTTTTCCTATTATCAACACATGCTTAAATTGCGCACATAAATAAATCACATATCATACGATGACAATTAAGGCAAACAAAAATTCCTCGTGGCCCCACAAAATAGAAAATAATATCTATCTATTACAAATTTGAATTTTGAATTAATTTGGATAAATCCAAATCTTTTCAAATCTTCCAAATCTTCAAGGGCCTTCAAATCTGGATACACCAAATCTTTTGGATTTTTAGACCTTTGTGATCTGATGATTTGCCCTAACCCTAATGCAAACCCTAGGGTTTACAAAGAATTGCACAAACCACAAAACACAAGCCACCGCGACGGGACAACAGCAGCCGACGACGATCGAAGTCGCCGCCAACCCGCCGCCGGCAAAGCGCTGCCGCGCACGCGCGCGCACCGCGTGCCTGCCATGCCTCGCGCGCGCAGGCCCTGCACCCGCGCCCGCCGTGCCCCACCGTCGCGGCCTTGCGCCTGCCGCGTGCCCGCGCCGCGCCGCCGTCGTGCTCCGTCGGCTCCGTCTTCGTTCTTCGTCCTCGTCCCGTCCAATTACATAATTTGAAAATTACAAAAAATCTATTCTATTACAATTTTCAAATTTACACTAATCACGGATTTTCTTGTGATTTTACAAAAACAATTCAGCCCTACACGGATAAACCACCGCGGGTTGAATCAACGGGCTGCCACGAGGAACAAAAACCAAACATCCACAAAACAATAAATCCATACATGCATATCGAATTTAATTATGAACAATAGAGCCATAAATCAGAAACCTGGCTCTGGTACCAATTGTAGGGTTTTTCCGTGAATCGAGTCACCAAAACCAAACTGAACCGGATTGATCTATGGATATTGCTCACAATTAAAATTCTCAAAACCCTATCATGCTCCTATGAATTTAATACAAAGATTTGTGGATCGATCTATGGATATTGCTCACAATTAAAATTCTCAAAACCCTAGCATGCTCCTATGAATTTAATACAAAGATTTGTGGATTTAGGGTTTACAGTAACTCCGTCGAGTCTAAACCGATCTTTCGCATTTGAATTCCAAATCTCAATTCAATCACGCGATCCGATTTAATCTGCGGAAACAGAAATTAGAGATCTAATTTCTAGATTAAAATCGAAACGAAAAGAGAAGGAAGAAAGAAAATCTGTTCTCCAGATTAGATCTTCAGGGCTGTGTCCCAATGCTGTTCAGATCTACTACTGGTGAGGACTCCGTAGATCTGTAATCTGAGCAGGACTAGAATCGAAATTCTCCTCCTTTGAATTCCCAAAATCGGCACCCACACACTCTCTCTCTAGGGTTTGTGTTTTTCAACTGTCTCACAACTTATGAGAGAGAGCTGTCTATTTATAGACCTAGGGTTGGAAACCCTAATGGGCCCTTTTTGGCTCAATTCAGCATATTTCATTGGGCCAGTCCTGGGACCTAATGCAAATAATAAAGTGAGCCTATAAATTAATTAATTCCCATGTCCACAACCCAGGACACAATTAATTAATTAATATTAATTATTTTTCACCACATAATTAATACTGACCTACCCCTTTATTACCACGTTATGAGAACGGGTTGCATTAATTTAGAATCCCCATATTTATGGTTACCGGACATCCATTAATTAATCGGAGCCTCTGACAAACTCTAACTACAATTAATTAATATCTTATAATTCCTGAGTAGTACCACTCAAACCTTATCACTCGTGCCTGAACTTAATCAGCCTGCAGGACTTTGGCACGATGAATGTTATTGAGCTCCTCAGGGAATGTCCCCATCCTATTACTCGAATATGGTTACCTAAGTTCAGTCTCAGGCGGTACTACACGAACTGCTGTTACCCAAGATGCGGATATACGAGCACGTTACTTAGGCTCTCCACCATGGCAAGTCAAAGCAACAGTCAACCCGTGCAAATCCCTGAACCTTCGTTAGAGTTTGGACTCAATCAATATAACGAGATCTTTTATTCGCTGATGTCAGACAAATGAATATATCTCACTGCGGTCCATCAATACGCCACCTCTGCGTACCAGCATGTCAAGTAACCAAGACAGGCTACTTATTCCGACAATGCCGCAGCCATCCGGACAGACGTATCCTCATACGTTGTCTCGGTTGTGATCAGGTTTATGTCTCCCTAGGTCAAGTGATCATACTGTCTTCTGCGATCTACAACACGCCGTATGATCGTCCCTATCGGTGAGACAAGAGGATACCATTGTTCATACATGTAAGATTGTTAACAGATAGAAGAAATAAACCGTTGTATACTCATTGTAATAAATGCTTTCAGTATACAAAACCCATCAGATGGAAGATGGAATGGGAGAGAATTTCCAAGTTGATTTAATGAAAAATGAGCAAAAATTTTTCTAAAAATTCGAAATTCCCCCTTTTATTGACAAGCAAACAAAGCCCCGAATTGCCCATGCCAAGGTAGGATCGCCCGGGATAGCTCAGAAACTAAAATAACTGCCAAAACATGTTCTGTCTCGGTTGAGCTAGATTGGCTCGACCGAGCGAGCTCACTGAAGGCCATGGCTCGGCCGAGCACTGCAGGACCGGCCGAGCGAGCCCTTTGTCTGACATGGCTCGACCGAGCCAGCTCTCTGAAAACCGGATTACTCTGCTCGGTCGAGCCTGACTTCCTTTGATCCCTAGCTCGGGCGATTTTCCTCCAAAACTCAACCTAAACCATTCAAAACACCAAAACAAGAAAACATAACAAAAGAACAACAAAAACATATGATATGAGAGTAAAATGGACACAAACATGCACGCTCACACATCAAAATATAGGTCATTTTACGCACATATCATAATCCCCCAAACTTGAACCTTTGATTGTCCTCAAGCAAAACAATGTAAAGCCGTTAATCTACCTCGGACATTACCTCATAGCTAATCAAGTTGATCTTAGCATGCTCAAGTAAAACAAGATTATCACCTAATTTTGTGACAAAGTTAATGCTAAGGACATGAACCACTCATCAAAAATGGATCCAAGAAAAGAAAGCACTCCCTCACGTGTTTGGGGACGATGAGATTCACTCAATCACAGGATATCGAGCTTGACTTCCATAGGCTTGCATCCATTCTCACCACTATACTACATTGAGTTAGTTTCTAGAATCATAAAGGTCTTTCCGAGGGTTGTAACGTGGCTAACTAATAGGTGGGTGGTTTTGGGCTAAAGTGACTAAACTTCTCAATTTCCCAAAACCCCCCAAACTTGTTCTCTTCGAACCACTTCAACCCCAAGGCTTATTCATTTCACAACACTTTTTTTTCTTTTATTTTTTTCTTCTTTATTTTTTCTTTTTTTTCCTAGCACCATCATTCATTCATTTCATGGGTGCCTCTTTTTTTTTTTTCAAACACTTGCACCAAAAATTTTTGTTGGTGGCTATGGTTTCAGAGAGAGAGTTGTCTATATATAGACATAGGGTTTTAACCCTCATGGGCTACTGGGCCTTTTTTCTGCATATTTAATTGGGTCAGACCTGAGACCTAATACAAATAATAAAGTAGGCCTATTAATTAATTAATTCCCATGTCTACAACTCATGACACAATTAATTAATTAATATTAATTCTTTTTCACCACAGAATGAATACTAACCTACCCCTTTATACTACGTTGTGAGAACCGGCTGCATTTATCTGAGAATCCTCATATTTAAGGTTACCGAACATTCATTAATTAATCGGAGCTTCTGACAAGCTCTATTTACAATTAATTAATATCTTATTTTCTTGAGCAGTACCACTCAAACCTTATCACTCGTGCCTGAACTTAATCTGCTTGCAGTACTTCGGCATGATGAACATTATTGAGCTCCTCAGGGAATGTCCCCATCCTATTTCTCGGATATGGTTGCCTAACTCCAGTCTTCGACTGTACTACACGAACTGCTGCTACCCAAGATGCGGATATACGAGCACGTTACTTAGGCTCTCCACCATGGCAAATCAAAGCAACAGTCAACCCGTGCATACCCCTGAACCTTCGTTAGGGTTTAGACTCAATCAAGAATGAGATCTTGTATTCGCTGATGTCAGACAGACAAATACATCTCAATATGGTCCAATCAATACGCCACCCTTGCGTACCAGCATATCAAGTAACCAAGACAGATTACTTCTTCCGATTATGCTCCAGCCATCCGAACAGACTTATCCTCAATTTGTCTCGGCTGTGATAATATTTATGTCTCACTAGGTCAAGTGATCATACTGTCTTCTGCGATCTACAACACGCCGTAGGATCGTTCCTATCGGTGAGACAGGAGGATACCATTGTTACGTGCATGTAAGTTTGTTTAATAGCTAGGAAAATAGTCAATCGTATACTCATTGTAATAAATGCTTTCTGTATACAAAACCCAACAATTATACTTATAAGACTTCCGCTTACTAACTGGTAAATTGGGACCAACAATCATATTTTCATGATAATCTCTTTGGCCTATGATATTTTTGTTGTTTATTTTATTGTTTTCTTAATTAATAAAAGCATGTAATTAATTTATATTCATAATTGTAGAATTAATAAATTTTGTAATATTGTTCACCAAATCAAATTGTCACACAAATTAGAAGTGAACATGTGTTAAGATTTTTGTTAGAGAAATCGTTCCTTACTTTTGATATTTTGGTAGGTCAAAGAATGTAAGCCATCTTAGTCAGTTTTTCCAGTTTCTAGAGTTTTAAACTGTAATCCTTGTATAGGATCAATTGAGTTGTAATAGAACTTAAGCTGAAGATCGAGCAATGGAGAATGCTTGAGAACTGACTATCATCACGCCTAGCCTTGACCAGAAACTATGTTGGAGCACTCAGTTTAAGGTCTATCCATACTGACCAGGAGAAGTCAGTATGAGGGCTTTCCCGAACTAACTAAGGAGAAGTCAGTTTAAGGGATTTCCATACTGATCCGAAGAAATCAGTATGAGGGTGTTTTCCATACTGACTGTAGACAGTCAGTTTGAGGATTTACCATACTGACCGTGGGAAGTCAGTATGAGGGCTAAGCTATACTGACCTTCAAAAGTCAGTATAAGAGCCTCAGTCAAACTCAGGCATTCGTAAATGCCTAAGTTAGTACGAGGTTATCCAAACTGGGTTCCTCGGGCTAAAAAGGAGTCTGACATAAAGTTAGTGTATAGTACACTGACACAGGGCAGAGCAAAAAGGAGACCCAAGGCATGTGCTACGAGTGGACAATATAATCCATGAGTCTAACGTCTGGATTTATGTGTCTAACAAATACAAATTCAAAATGCCAAAGGTCCTCCTCTATATAAATACATGCCCTCTCAACCTTAAAAGGGTCACCTGAACTGAATTGAAAATCTGTAAGTCTCAAGAAGACAAAGGGCAATTTCAGGTCATCTCTCCTTGTTAAACTCTCTGAATTTTCTTGTTCTCTAACACGAGACTTGAGTCTCCAACTCAAGTTACCCACCGTGTTAACTTCTCCTAGCACGAGGCGGAAGCTTTAAGCTTAAGCTCTTATTGGTGAATATATCTTTCTGAAATATATTCATAGAAGTCATATTCCTAGTCTAGGATTCTGATTCTCACGGACGTATGCCAACCACCCGAATTCTGGGAAGAACGTATAAACATCCAACCATATTGGAATGAATTAGTAATCATCCAACCATTCTGGGAAGAATTAGTAAACATCCAACCATCAGGAAGGAGGCTGCGGGTGCGTCCCACTTCAACCTGAAGATTGAGTCTACAATGAGTTCCTAAGCGAGTGCCACAGCTGACCGGAGGACGGAGGTGCCACGGACTGTGTATAGATCGTAAGGAGACTTGTATTTACTTATTGAATTATCCAGACCTTGGGTCTGAAGACTGGATGTAGGATATTGAAGTCCGAACCACTAGAAATCTCGGTGTGCTGCTTTACTGCTTTCTTTCATACTTGCTCTGTTCTCCAGTTTCACAAACTGAATCATGGAACCTTCAATACTCGTCCAAGTTTTGAAGCGTATATACTGTGAAACTGACTTAAGCCAAAACAGAGACTTAAACTTAAACTTTCCACACACAAAACTATACTCAGTGCAACTGTTATTTTATACTTCCGCTGCATACACAAAACCTTCCACTACACAATTTACACTCTGATTTCAGGACCAACAACATGTAACATAAAAAAAAAAATTAAGTTGAAAGTGATTAGGCTTTAATTAAATTTGAATTTGATACATTTTTATTGACAAATAAATAATGGACGAAACGATTTTAAGATATCTATCATTAAATTTTATGAGTTCATGATATTTTTTTATAATTTAATAGATTTTGTATTTCTTATTTAATTAATTAAATAGTTCCATAAAATAATCAAATTATTATATACAGAAATTCTCACTTCATAATTAATAAATTAAATAGTTCAACAAATGAACAATTAATACTACAATAACTTTTACAAATATTAAATTTAACTCCAATAAAAAAATCTCATCTAACTATAAATGTGGAATATATGTTTATAATCTATTTAAAACGTATCAACAATAAACATATATATATTTATAATAATATTTTAAAATTGAAAATTCAATCATAATTGATAAATATTAAAAACGAATGTTTTGTATATCCCAAGATTTGACTAAAATCTTATCTAAAAATATATTTTTATTCTATATGTGAATAGATTAACCGGATGTACTATCAACGATAAATATCTTAATAAGGTTTTAGATTGATTGTGATCCAATAATAACTAATATAAAAAAATAATCTTAGATATAATCTATGATTTAATTTTAATTTAATTTTGTAATGTTTCATATTAATTTATATATTTTTAGTTAAAAGATCTACATCTCATATCTTTTAAAATCTTATAAATAGTTATAACTTTAACTGTATGTATTCATATATAGAGATGTGATTATGTGAGAAAAAAAATTTCTGTAAGAAAAAAGAAAGAATCTTATCCATTAGATCTAAATAAATCAATGGTTGATATATGTTGGTCCCAGATCAGAGTACGTATAATGTGCAGCGGAAGTATTAAAACTGTTAAATACACTCTAATTGTTGAGCAGTTCAGTTTCTTATCAAGTCAGTTTTTATGTGACAGTTTTTAAGAAACGCAGTTTGTCTAAGTCAACAGTTTAGATTAACAGTTTTACAGTTATAGGCAGTTAACAGTTATACACTTCAACACTTCAAGATAAGTGTTGAAGGTTTCAAGATATAATTGAAAACTGTAAGATGTGTAAAGTAAATAAAACTGTAAACGACACAGGATATTTATAGTGGTTCGGAGCCTTAAGTCCTACGTCCACTCTTTGGATATCAGATCCGGAAATTCAATAAGTTATGAAGATACAGTCCTCACGATCTATAGCCAGTTGCTGTAGAAACCTCCGTCCACCGCACAATGGATCACTCGCCCAGGTGGTTGTACTTCACTCCTTCTTCAGTTCGTTGAAGGCTCTGCGTCTTCTCTGTGAACTGGCAGTCGTCGAAGATAGAATGAATGGTTCTGTTCTTCCCAGAACGTACACTGGTTGGCAATTGCCTGTAATAACCTTCTCTTCCTTTGCAAGAGCAGGCTGCTATGTTCTTACTCCGAAAGTAAGAACACCAAGTAAGTAGATTAAGTCAGCATACTTTATCCTCGTGTACCCAAGGTCACACGGTGAATCTCAAATGATTCTTTAAGCAATAAATGTCTCATGTTTAATAAATGAACCACGGTATAAATGCCTTCTCGCTTGAGAGTGTTTAATGATTGAGCTTTAATTTCAGCAGAGAGGCTTGAGTAAATGTATCGAATATTTAAGGATGCAAAGATTTTTCTGTCTTTGTTTTTCCTGCTATTTATAGGATAGAAACCAGAAAATAGCCGGTAGAGACATTTTGAAGGATGTCCAATCATAGTCCATCCTTCTCTGAAAAAGTCGCTTGCTTCTCTGCTTTTTATGCTAAACTGTCCTGCTTTGCAGGGAAATTTGCACTTGATGTGTCAGACGCCGAACAACGTTGTACGCCAGTCGCAACTGAGTGTCTGACACTTACTTAGAGTTCTTCTGCGACTGATCGGCATCTTGCTTTGTACGCATTCATTGACGCAAAATTGTCCTGGTCTAAAACTGTGAGCTCCTCTCAACAGTTTCTTTATAAAGGCTATATCCACAGTTTTCTTTGAATATCTAAGCCTCGACAGGGAAAACTGTCTGCGCAGTTTTTCGTGACCTTTGCTCTACTCTGCTTTTCTTCGTCCTTTATGTTTGACGGTTATCTCATCTGAATGGCGTCTGCTTCAAAACTGTTCCACAGTTTTGACAATTCTCTTCTCCTAGACTATTACAGCTTGATCATCCTATACAAGGATTACATGAGGTAATAACTCTAATGCCTAGACTTTGGTATATAGTTTTGACACATCAAAACATCAATTTAAGGTGGGATTTCTACATCAACACCTAACAATTTCCCCTTTTTTGATGTTGTCAAAACCATACCTCTAAGTCTATCTAAGTCGACGAGAAGATGCAGTTGATCTGAGTTTACAAAGTTTGTCTATCTAGTACTACTCAGAATTGTGCTTCTTCTTCACTCGACCTGCTCTAAATGATCTTCCCCCTTAATGGGATGATAATTCTTGATTTATAATCAATAAAATTAGAGCGATAAGAGAAGAAGGGTTGCTGATCACACTGGAACATGTGAATTCAGCCAGTCAAGAAACAAGGTAAGAGACAATGAGTAGTTGTCTTCTAACCAATAGTTTTTCACTTTTCACTAGATATGATCGATTACAAGTACATGAAAAGCTTTAAAGCTGCGGTAATAAAAGAAGACATACAAAAAACAACAATCCATAAACTTTGCACTACTCCTTTTGCTTGTCTTGATCCTTGTTCTTCTCCCTTTCTTGATTCGAGGAATCTGCATATTTTGGCTTTGAGGAGGTTGCGGCAGTCGTGGAAGGCAGACCAGCTTGCGCCTTAAGAGTTGCAGTTACTTCTGACAAGTATTTCAAATCTTGTTCTATGGAAGCCATTAGTGCTTCCAACTTCATTGCTATATCTTCATCTCGCTTTCTAAGCTCTTCTTCTTGCTTTCTGTATTCCTCATCTTGTTTTCTATGTTCCTCTTCTCGCCTTCTTTGATCCTATTCTTGCCTTCTCTAATCCTCTTCTCGCCTTCGATCTATCAATGTCAACTACAGCTTCAAAGTCCCATCCTTTCTCTCTTCCCCCTTTTTGACAATATCAAACATAATAGTCATACGTTGATCCATCCACTGATCAAGTCTTGTGTCAGAACATTATAGGGTAGAAGGGTTGTTGCGACAAAAATAGGATCGGGAGACATGGTTCCTTCAACTATAGCTAGTGCTCTAGAGTCTTCATGAGTTTGACTCTGAGATGTAGCAGTGGAAATCTCAGGTGGAGGAGGGGCTCTACTTGTTGCTGCTTCTTCCTCCTTGTCCTGTGTTGTTGCTGCTGCTGCATCATTTCTTGCCTTTTCAGCAGCGACCTCTTCTTCTGCCTTTCGATGTACCTCAGCAATTGCTGTTTCTTCCTCTTTTTTCTTCAGTTCAGCAGCTGCATCTTCTTCCACTTGTTGTCTCTTGAGTTCAGCTGTTGCCTCTGCTTCTTGCTTTCATTTTAGCTCAGCAGCTTCCTCTTCCTGCTTCCTTTTGAGCTCAACAGCTTCTTCCTCTTGCTGTCTCTTGAGGTCAGCTGCTGCTGCTTCTTCTTCGATTTGAAGCTGAGAGAGACATGTTCTGAACATTTGCTCCTTGGTTTCTAACTTCTGTCGCTGGACATTTAGTTGCTCAATGGTAGCATGATATTCAATGATTTTTGATCTGATGATTTCTAGATGTGCAGCTGTTTCGCTTGTGGTAGTCTTCTATTGAATGTCAGAATAATCAGTTCCCCCTGAATCCAAGAGGGGTACGTTCTCATTTTCTACTTCATTGTTGAAATCTTTGGAGGTGGTTTGGTCATTGTCCTGCTGTACTTGTCTACGAGACGTAGTTTGCTCAGAGCTAGAAGATGATGAGCATCTCAACTCTTCAGGACGTACTGGATCGGAGTTCGGAACTGTATTCGATGGTTTCGAGGATTGACCTGCCCCTTCAAGCGTAGCATCGAACTGCAATTTCTTGGCAACTGATTGGCTTGGCTTATCATGATTTGTCCTCTTTCTTTTCTGACGTCGGAGCTGTTCAACAATAGGTTGATTATCTTGCTGTGAGTTGTTTCCAGAGTTCATCTCAGTTTGATTCCTCTTACTCTTGTTTCGCCTTTGTTCAGGATTTTGAGCGGAGGTGCCTGTCTTCTTTGGTTTCTTGGAACCTTCAACAAGTCGAACTGGCGGAATGTAGCAAGATCCTCGGTTGTCTCACCGTCTACTTCATTATTATCGAAATTGTCTTCCTCTTTATCTTTTTGAATAAATCAATTGACTTGATCCTTTGGTGCAATAAAGTCGGATGGTATGATATCTTCTCCTTCATCTTGTATTCCTAGAATGCTCTCAAGAAGGTGGCTAACCTTCAAACCAAAGCTGACACACGAAGAGAACTTCCCTTTTGTTGGAATGTCTTTCGTTGGAATGTCTTTCTTCTTCGCATTCTCCAGTAGTCTCCCAAAGATGTACGTGGCCCAATTTCTGCCGGGGCAGTCGTCAAGAACCATCATCAAGGAGTATTTGGGACTGCTTAGCTCAGATAGAGATCCAATCCCACAATAGATCATCCTCAGCGCGATCTCACTGAGTGTTTTATAAGATGGGTTCAGTTCAGATACCTTAGTCCCGGGTCTGAATTTGTCATTGACCTCGGGCTTTTTCCATTTTACCCAGTGAGCCTTCAATTCTTCCTTATTGTTCTGAAGATAACTGGCGATATGGACTCCTTTCTGCGGTAAATGGAGATGTTGAGCGATGAGAGCAGGATCAACCTTTGTCTCCTTCGAGGCAACCTTTGTTAGGAAGAATTGATCGTCGTCGTCAAATGTAGCATTTTCATAGAACTCGGCTACACGAATTGGGCTGAATCTCCGCGGACATGCAGTTAGGAACTTCGGTAATCTTTCTGTTATGAGCTTTGTGGCAATCTCTTTAGCAATTGCCTCATCAGTGGTGATTGAGAATAAATTCTTCGAGTTAAGGATATTCTCCTTCACGACTTGAGAAGCTAGAAGCTGTCAATTAGTGATGCGAAAGTCATCAACTAACTGGAATAGTTCATCTTGTGAGGTCTCCTCAGTTACGACGAAAGGTTCAGGATTAACTGTCGATTGGTGATTCTTCGCTGCCGTCATGTTTCAGAGAGTAAATATGGTTGATCTGGAAACACTTGAAATAGAGACCTTTGGATATCTTCTTGACTGATGGACTAGAGGTGGGGGAGCGTTCAAGACGATGACAATAGGGGTTTATGAGATTATAGTGATCGATCTCCTATCAAGATCATAGGCTGAGATTGAAGCCCTTTTTTGCCTTGAACGAGTGAGATTGACACTAATGTAGACGCCGGTTCAAATCATCTGGTGCGCCGTTTAGCAGAGAATGGAAAGGTTGACGTAGCTCCGGGTAATACGCTGTTGTGCTGTTCGCATATAATGTCATGCGCAGTCAAAATCTTCGCAACAATAAAAAATGCACGCCTTTGTAGGACAGTTTTCTCTCTCCTTCATCTTATCCAAACAATGCATAAAATAGTTCTGAAACTATTGTTGAGATGAAGAACTGAGCATATAAAATCCTTTGCCAGTTAGGAACTGTCTCCCCTATGTTCATGTTGCATGGTGACCTGGACATTTTCTTCGCGTAGTGATCAATCAGTTCTTTAGATTATCTGCAGAGAACATAACTTCGTATCTCTATACTCTGACACTTGATGACATACTCATGTTTCCATCGATCTTGTCTAATACATGTCCAGTTTGTATTTGCACACGACAATTGTCAGATATTCAATTCACGACTCTTCAGATTCTGAATATAAAGCGTGAATTGTTGTAACTTCTTGGAATATTATTCCATGCATTTAAATGAAAGGACATTGTCTCGAACATCGCACGATCTCTTCCATAAATATTTCTTCACGAAGATATCTTCAATCATCACTGCCCATTCCTTGTGAAAATAACATAACTGCACGAATCCACAACCATGTTTTATGCAGCGGTTATCTCCATTGATCGCAACAAGATCTTTCATAGGATTGGGATGCAGATCAAATATATAATTGATCCTCAGTTATATGATGATGTGATGAAGGGTTTACGAGCCAACGGTCTTGAGAAGTTCATGAGCCGAAGGCCGCATAACTTTAAAGACAATGTGCTAAAGTCGTTCGCATACTCTAGCCTTATCTCGGGGGAGGGCGAAATCATCGGCGTCATTGATGGCCAACTGGTTCGTTGGTCTCCTGATTCCTTCTCTAAAGACTTTGGACTCCCTCGAGGTAGTGCTCCTGTCCAGAACTATTTCCAGGGTGTGACGGCGTCTGAATGGTCTGCCTGGCGCAGATGGAGAGATGCAGATGTTGATTTTCACCCAAGGGCCTCAGCATGCTGGCTGATGCCTCAATATCGAGTGGTCTTTGACATCATTAACCATATGATGGTTGGTAACCCTCTGTTGAATCTGGTCTTCTCTCCGTTGGTTTGGACGGCTATGATGGCTTTCGATGAGATGGAGGATGTAGACTGGGCTGCCTTTGTCTTCCAACAGGTGCGGGAGTCTTTTGAGTTTCTGCCTGACGTCCCAGTTCCTTATGGGATGCAGTTGAGCTGGCTTCTGGAGCAGGAATTTCCATCCCTTGTGCAGGGTCCGACCAACATCAGAGATTCCGACTTCCATCCTCCTAGGCCTCGTGCCTCTCACGAACTGGAATTGGCAATTCATTTCCTTTGTACATTGTAGATTTTTTGCTTCAGTGATGTACTTCTTGTTGATGAAATGAAATTGCTTTAATTTTCCAGTCTTGACATACAGATCGCGATATTAAAGTTTCTCGAACTGTATATTTCATACACTTTTATATGATTTACACTTTTGAAATCTCAAAATCTGAACTTCCTTCTTTAAACGTCACTGTGTAGCCTCAGACTCGTAGTTGTACGTCTATGGAATGATTGATTGCATAGCCTACTCCTTTAGCTTCCTGTATTCTTTGTCTTTACGTCTATTATGGAGTAATGAGATGCAGAGCACTTATTCTAATTCATCGATCCTTGCGCAGAAATCTCCAATAAATACTCTTGACATGAAGTAATATTTATCACTTCATATTCCCACAAGTTTCTCTGCTTCATATAATATTTTCTGGAAAATGAATCCTTTTCCAGACATGGTGAATGATATTGCAAAAATCACCATCCAACGGAACAAGATCCTTGATTGTGGTGGATTCTGGCGACATAACTGGAATACTCCCAACATCTTTGATGAAGTGCTGGAAAAACTGCAGGCTAACCATCTTGAATCCTTTGTGGCCAAGGAACCACATTCCTTTCACAGAGACTTATTGAAGGTGCTTGCCTACAACTCTACGGTCACGGAGAATAAGATCTACTTCAATCTCAATGATGAGGAGTTCCATTTGACTGCTGACTATCTCGCTAATGAGTTTGGGCTTAAGCAAGGCGGCATCCCGCTTAAGGACTATCTCAAGTATGTCATAAGGCCCGAGTGTTTAGCATGGCAGCGGTGGAGGGTAGTGGAGGTCGGTTTCCATCCAACAGTGACTAGCAATTTTCTCAAGCCACGTTATCAAACGACCTTTGACATAATTAACCAAATGGTGGTTGGCAACTCTCTTCTGGATACAGACTTTTCACCGTTGGTATGGAAAGCTATGATGGCATTTGAGGACCAAGCTGGCGTAGATTGGGAAGCTTTCATCTTCGACCGCCTGATAAAAACATTTAAAAATCTTCCTGAGGTCACCATCCCATACGGCATGCAACTGGGCTGGCTCATTGAAAAGCGGCTCCCTCTCCTTACTGAGGATAGAACCAAGCTGATTGCCATCGACTACTCTCCTTCAAAATGTGCTTCCTCCTACTTCCCGTAGATGTAAATCCCTTGATCTTGCTTGGACAATGTATCCTCCTCTTTATAATAAATGAAGTAGTTGTTTTCCCTTTGACTCAAACATTGATTGAACATGCTTGCAAATTCTACAACAGGTCTAATTAAAGTCTTATAAGATTTGACATACTTAGATCTACAGTTGTTTTGCATCAATCAATTTTCATCTCCTTCTCTCGAGATTCCATCAAACTCTAGAAGACCTAGTTTGATGCATAGCTCTTTGAAACGAGCCTCAGGTAGCGGTTTGGTAAAGATGTCTGCTAACTGGTCTTCAGTTCTAATATATTCCACCGAGATATCTTCCCTCTCAACATGTTCTCGAATGAAATGGTGATGAATATCGATGTGCTTCGTCCTAGAATGTAGAACTGGATTCTTCGAAATGGAAATTGTGTTGTTGTTATCACAGTAGATAGGAATACATCCAGTGTCTACTCCATAATCCTTAAGTTGTTGCTTTATCCAAAGCACTTGAGCACAACAGCTGGTTGCTGCTACATACTCTGCCTTAGTGGTCGATGCATCTACGGAATGTTGTTTCTTGCTGAACCAGCTGATTAGTTTATGTCCTAAAAACTGACAGGTTCCACTTGTGCTCTTTCTGTCAATTCCGCAGCCTCCAAAATCTGAATCAGATAATCCATTTAACATGAGTCCATCAGTTTTGAGGTACCAGATACCTAGAGACTCTGTACTCTTAAGGTATCTCACGATCCTTTTTGCCGCTTCCATTTGGGATTTCTTCGGATTAGCCTGGAATCTTGCACATACTCCCACGGCATAAGATATATCAGGTCGGCTGGCAGTTAGATACAATAGAGACCCAATTATTCATCTATAAGTTGTTGGATTGATAGGTTCTCCTTCTTCATTGAGAGTGATCTGAGAACTGGTGCTCATAGGAATCCATAGTGATTTTGTGTTCTCCAGACAAAATTTGTTGATTAGGTCTTGAGTGCACTTCTTCTGACTTATAAAGATCCCTTCGTCAGATTGATCAACTTGCAAACTAAGAAAGTATGTCATCCTGCCCATCATACTCATCTGAAATTTGTTCTGCATCAGCTGGGAAAACTTCTCACTTAACTTAATATTTTTGCTTCCGAAGATGATGTCGTCTACATAGATCTGAACAAGTAGGATGTCTTCTCCATCATTTATCTTGAAAAGTGTTCGATCTATAGCACCCTTTTCAAATCCACTTTTGAGCAGAAACTGTGAGAGAATTTCATACCATGCTCTAGGTGCTTGCTTTAAATAATATAAAGCTTTTCTCAGCTTGTAGACTTGATTTCCTTGCTCGAAACCTGGGGGTTGCTCGACGTAGACTTCTTCCTTCAATTTTCCATTGAGGAAAGCACTTTTCACATCCATCTAAAGAATTGTGATGTTGTGGTAGGCTGCATACGCCAGGAATAGCCGAATATCTTCCAGTCGGGTGACTGGAGCAAATGTCTCATCAAAGTCTATCCCTTCGCATTGTGCGTATCCATTTGCAACCAGTCTTGCTTTGTTTCGAACAATGGTACCAGTCTCATCTCTTTTATTCTAGAAGACCCACTTGGTACCAATCAGAGACTGATGTGTAGGTCAATCCACCAGATACCACACATTGTTGCGAGTGAACTCCTTTAGTTCTTCATGCATCGCGTTTATCCAGTCTGTTGATTGAAGAGCTTCTGTGATCTTCACTGGTTTGATTTGAGATAAGAAGCAAGACATCAATGTTGTGCCTTGTCTAGTTCGAATAGGATTTCCAATGTCATCCAGGATGGCTTCTTTGGGATGATCTCTTAGCCAATTAGGCTTCTTCACAGGTACGGCTTCAGGGCGAGTAGCTGAGTTCTCAGAAGCTTTAGGATGTTCCTCTTGAGATGGTTCACTTCCAGATTCTGGAACTATTTCTTCTTCTTCTTCTTCTTCTTCTTCAGAAACTCCTTCATCTCCTTTATCTGGAATACCATCATCTCCTTGTCCTGGAACTGAATTCTGATCAGCATCTGGATTCTGAAATGTAGTTGGCTCGATAGCTGACTCAGCTTCCTTAGTGTCAGCTTCTTCTGCTTCCAAACTCGTTCTATGTGTTTCAGGGGGCTTCTTTTCACCTAAATCTTCAATGTTTATGGTCTTTAAGGCCTCAGCGATAGCATTTACATCAACAGCCCTATCGGCCGCTTGAGGTTCAGCCGAGGCAACTGGAATCTCAGGGGTATCATTTGTAGATCTAGTCAGAGAAATTATTTGGTTATGATCAAGATCACTCTTAGGTTCCACATTGACCTCCTTGATCTCATGATTCCCTAGACTCAGTTCTTGAAGTGTCCTACGCACTAAAGAAGCTTCATAAAAAACAACATGACATGTTATTTCCACAAGCTGGGTTGTCATGTTGAATACTCTATATCCCTTATATGAAGGATGTCCATACCTAAGGAACACACCTTCATCAGCCTTTGGGCTGAAGGTATTCAACTTAAACTTCCCATTATTGTGAATATAACATGGAGAACCGAAAGCACGAAGATGAGCTATAAAAGGCTTACGACCATTGTAGATCTCGTAGGGAGTCTTATGCAGCCGCATGTTGAATTCACTTCTATTCTGTGTGTATTAGGCTGTCATCAAGGCTTCTCCCCAAAATCCTTTTTCAAGGTCGGTATCGGCCATCATGGTTCTCACTGCTTCTTTGAGTGTTCTGTTTCTTCGCTCAGCAAGACCATATTGTTGAGGAGTTCTTGGGGCAGACTTCTCATGTCCAATTCCAATTTCAGCACAGAAATCCATAAGAGGTCCATTGAAAAATTCTGTCCCATTGTCTGATCTTGTCCTCTTAACTTTCACTCCTTTGTCATTCTGAAGGCGTGTGATCAGTTCTGCTAGCTGAACTTTGACTTCGCCCTTCGATTTCAGAAGCACCACCCACGTGTATCTTGAGTAGTCATCCACAACCACTAACGTATATCTTCTTCTTCCAATTGTGGGTGGAGTAACTGGACCAAACAAATCCATGTGAAGTAGTTCCAAGATCCTTTCAGTGCTTGTTGTAACTGGTCTGTTCTTGAAGAAGGCTTTCGTCTGTTTTTTGAGCTGGCATGATTTACTCACTCCTTCTTTCTGAAACTTCTTCTATGGCAGTCCTTCATCTAGATTATGCTTCGCCAGATGTCGGATTGAATTGAAGTTCAGATGGCTTAGTCTCTTGTGCCACAACCAGTTTACGCCTTCTGAGGAACTGAGTGCTATGAGGCATGTCCCTTTTTCTCCACTGGACCAATCTACAATATAGAGACCTCCTCTTCTGATTCCTCTGATTATGGTCTTGTACGTCACTTTGTCTATTATGTGGCATTCTGATTTTTCAAAGCTGACTATATATCCACTTTCACTAAGTTGGCTTATACTAAGAAATTGTGCTTCAGATTGGTGACCAAAGATACGTTCTAAATGATAATCCCATTATGCTCCACGCATCCTTTTCCAATCACTTGTCCAGTGGCCTTGTTCCCAAAACTGGCTGATACTCCTTCGTACATTTCAAGGTTCTTGATCAGTTCCGTTTCTCCTGTCATGTGAGCCGAGCATCCGCTGTCTAATATCCATATTTTTGCCTTCTTTCGAGAATTCGGTCCCTGCAACACAGAACATTTATTTAGGTCCCCGCATCCTTTCGGGTCCTGCAAGGTCAGTCATGTGGATCCACCTTTTGGTATCCACACTTGTTTAACTGTTACAGTTCGTGAAACTAAATCACTTTTCTATGATTGAACTACCTTTCTTCTAGGAAAGTGTGTGCTGTTTGAATGCATGCTATGTAAGATTGTGGTGTGTGAACTATTCCTAAAATGACTGTTCTGGAAAGAGTCTCGAGAAACTGTTCTCGGGTGTGTAGCCTTCACAGTCATTTGAGTATAAGACTATCTAGACTCAGGCCTCGAATAGGTGTTCCCCCTATTCGGATGACTGATATAATAGAATTGTGGCCTATCATAACTTCTCGGATTTTTATCCGGTTATCGAATAGACTTCCTTGCAACATTACCATATTGCTTAGTCGTTCTTGTTGGTAAAACTTGATTCCTTGCACAAGGAACATTATGCTTATCCAGTTTAGAAAGAAGGTCAGTTTTCCTCTCGACAGTTTGTTTATACCGTTTTTGAACTGTGTTAGCATTCTGCTGAGACGCCAGTTTCGAGTTAATTTTTTACCAGCATTTGGTCTTGACATTCTGATTTACTGGCTTCTTGAAATTGACCTTACCCTTTTCCAACATAGTACTCTAACAGAGTTTTGTTTTGACAAAGCCTAAATGAGTTTTCTCAGTTCCTGAAATGGATGCATGATTGCTCAAGACTTCCTTTTCATTATGGCATTCCATAAATCCAAGTCCGAATTTATCGGATGGTGGTCTTTGAACACTCAAGATCTCTTTTAATTTTCTTGAACTCCTCTTAAAAGAACAATCACACTTAACAGGTTCAAGTTTCTTTAGAGAATCGCGCTCTTTTGAAACATTTTCAAAATCTTTGAAAAGTTTAACATGTTCTTCTCTTAAATAATTCAGCTCCTCACTAAGTGACCTCGTTCTTTAGACTTCATTGGTCAAGACTGAAATTTCTGATTTCAGTGAGGCATTTTCACTAATGAATGTATCTTAAATTTCATGGAAATTTTCAAATTCTTTAATAATTTTCTCAACTGAAATATCCTCTGAGCTTGAATGAGAAGGTTCATAATTATCATCAAAACAAATAGATGTACTAGATGAGGGAAGATTAGTTGTTACCAATATTTTGCGGTTTGAAGCGCTCTCTTCTTCATCGGTAACGTCTCCGTCAATGGCTGCCATGAAGTCTACAAATGCTTCCTCATTTATTTCATCCTCAAACGTGTAGTATCCATTATCATGGTCCAGTACGTCTGGCACTTCGGTTCTTCTAAGCATCGCTTGGGCAACAGCTTTGGAAGCTCTCCTTTCGAACACCTTCTTCAGTCTGTCTCTCTCCTCCTAGAGACTAGAGGGCAATCGTACTTCAGATGATCTGGAGAGTTGCACTCATAACATGTACGAGGCTCTCTCTTTGTGAACCTTGGTTCACTGGAGTGTGCTTCCTTTTCCTTTCCTTTTGCCTTCACGAAAAGCACGGTCAGGTTACTCAACTGTTCCTCCAGTTTGGCAACTGACAGTTCAGTTTCCTTCTTCTAAACTGTGTTGGAGGTGTCCTTCACTGGTGAGGATTGATAGGCAGTTTTCTCGAAGTGAACTGGCCTTTTTGAACGCCTTTGGAAGTCTCTCTTCACGAATAATGCTGCATCACCATCGGCTGTTGAATTTGGGGTTCGAGCAGCTTCATTTCTTTTCACCATCGGGATGTCCCATTCATGGGCTTGGAGTTCGGCGAACCGTTCTTTGGTGGTCATTTTGGAGAGATCCATGGTCTTCAAACTGGTGGTTTTGACAAACCAATCTTCCATCGGCAGTCTTGTAAGAATTTTGGAATTCATGTCGGCCACTCTTTCTTCTCTTCCAAGAATTTTCATTTCACTGACGATAGCGTTAAACCTTTGCTTCCATCGATTTGATTGTCTCGCCAGGTAGCATCTGGAAGGATTCATATTTCTCTACGACGACCTACTTCTTGTTGCGTTTCATTGCCTCTATTTCTTTTGTGAGGTCGTTGATCCAATCCCATAGTGCATTGGCCGTATTGTTCTCTACAGCTGCGTCCATGTGAGAACATGGGAGGGATTGTATGATAATTTCCTGCACGATGAGATCAACCTGATGACGTTTCTTCTCCTCAAGTGTCCAGTCCTCCATAGGTTTGTCTATCATTTCGATACCGCCTGGAGCATCTCCTTCCGCGAGGTGAACTTTAGGAATCTGAATCTTCAGAGGTCCATTCTTCAGAACATCATCCATCTCTGGATGTTGAGCTTTTAGTTGAATGAGACACCTCTTCTTCCACACTTCGAACTTCTCAAGATTGTACTTAAGAAGGCTTGGATAACTTATCATTATCTTAAGATAATATGCTCGCTAGTCACACTAGAGAAACAGTAAGACTGTAAGGAAGTACGGATCCGGTCTTTAGCGACTTAAGAACAGGGCAGTCTAGAAAGATCGACCTGCACTGATACCACTTGTTGGTCCCAGATCAGAGTACGTATAATGTGCAGCGGAAGTATTAAAACAGTTAAATACACTCTAATAGTTGAGCAGTTCAGTTTCTTATCAACTCAGTTTTTATGTGACAGTTTTTAAGAAACGCAGTTTGTCTTAGTCAACAATTTAGATTAACAGTTTTACAGTTATAGGCAGTTAACAGTTATACACTTCAACACTTCAAGATAGGTGTTGAAGGTTTCAAGATATAATTGAAAACTGTAAGATGCATAAAGTAAATAAAACTGTAAATGACACAGGATATTTATAGTGGTTCGGAGCCTTAAGTCCTACATCCACTCTACGGATATCAAATCCAGAAATTCACTAAGTTATGAAGATACAATCCTCACGATCTATAGCCAGTTGTTGTAGAAACCTCTGTCCACAGCACAATGGATCACTCGCTCAAGTGGTTGTACTTCACTCCTTCTTCTCTGTGAACTGGCAGTCGTCGAAGATGGACTGAGGACAAACCTCCATTTTCCTTCTCCGGTAGAATGGATGTTTGAGTTCTTTCCAGAACGTACACTGATTGGTAGTTGCCCGCAATAACCTTCTCTTCCTTTCCAAGAGCAGACTGCTATGTTCTTACTCTGAAAGTAAGAACACCAAGTCAGTAGATTAAGTCAGCAGACATAATCCTTGTGTACCCAAGGTCACACGGTGAACCTTGAAGGATTCTTTAAGCAATAAATGTCTCGTGTTCAATAAATGAACCACGGTATAAATGCCTTCTCGCTTGAGAGCGTTTAATGCTTGAGCTTTAATTTCAGCAGAGAGGCTTGAGTAAATGTGTCGAAGATTCAAGGATGCAAAGTTTTTCCGTCTTTGTTGTTCTTGCTATTTACAGGTTATAAACCAGAAAATAGCCGGTAGAGACATTTTGAAGGATGTTTAATCATAGTCCATCCTTCTCTGAAAAACTCGTCTGCTTCTCTGCTTTTTCTGCTACACTGTCCTGCTTTGAAGGGCAGTTTTTACTTGATGTGTCAGATGCCAAACAATGTTGTACGCCAGTCGCAACTGAGTGTCTGACTGTCTTTTATCATTCACTTCCTTGGAGTTCTTCTGCGACTGATCGGCATCTTGCTTTGTACGTATTCTTTGACGCGAAACTGTCCTGGTCTAAAACTGTGAGAGCCTCTCAACAGTTTCTTTATAAAGGTTGTATCCACAGTTTTCTTTAAATACCTATGCCTCGATAGGGGAAACTGTCTGCGCAGTTTTTTGTGACCTTTGCTCCGCTTTGCTTTTCTTCGTCTTTTATGTTTGATAGTTATCTCGTCTGAATGACATCTTTTTCAAAACTGTTCTACAGTTTTGACAATTCTCTTCTCCTATACTATTACGACTCGATCATCCTATGCAAGTATTACATGAGGCAATAACTCTAAGGCCTAGACTTTGGTATATAGTTTTGACACATCAAAACATCAATTTAAGGTGGGATTTCTACATCAACACCTAACATATACAATCAAGAAACAACTAAAGCACAATCAAGCAACATCCTGAAGACAATTAAGCAACGTCATGAGCACAATCAAACACTTTTCTCACTTTCTCACGGAGGGATTTTCTCATTGGATCCAATGTTGATTTCTTTTACTAAATGTCAACATACTATAAAGATTGTCTTTCTAGTTAATAGTCATGATATATGAAATAAAAAGGGAATTATTTTATCTAAAACTTAAATGAAAGACATGTAAGAAAATGTATAATAGTCATTTTATGAATATATGCTGGTCTCAAATCAGAGGGTTAAACACGCAGCTTTTAATATTGCTTGTTCAATACTCAAAACTAATTGTTCCTTTGTCAATTATTGTTATCAGAAAACTTAAAGTCAATTGTCTCTCTAACTTAGCCAATATAAGAGAATATACATCAACATTGGAAAGTTGTTGGTTTCAAATCAAGAATATAAAATAGCAAAGCAGGTAAACGACAAGGATATTCATAGTGATTCAGAGCCAAATGCCTATGTTCACTCTTCAACCACACGAGGTAGAAATTTTCTAAAACAAAGGAAGGCTTACAACTATGATAGATTTCGTAGGGAGTCTTGTTGAATCTTTGATTCAGGCCACTTTGATTCTGCGTATAGCATGCATTCATTACGGCTTCTCCCCAATATCTCTGACCTAGATTTATATCAGCAAGCATTGTTCGCACGGCCTCCTTTAGAGTCATGTTCCTCCGTTCTGCCAAGCCGTTTTGCTGAGGTGTTCTTGCAGTGGACCTTTCATGTCCTATCCCAGCATCGGCGCAGAAATCCATTATTACTCTATTACAAAATTTTGTACCATTATTGGATCTCATCCTTTTCACCTTGAGCTCTTTGTCATTTCGTACTCAAAGTATCAACTCCGGTAGGATTATCTTGACTTCATCTTTGCCTTTGAGCAGTCTCACCCACGTGTACATGGAATAATCATCAATAACAACTAATGTGTAATGTTTGTTACCTACAATGGGTGGGGTCACGGGGTTAAATAAATCCATGTGCAGCAGCTCAAGGATTCTGTTTGATGTGGCCTTTTCTGGGTTAGATCTGAAGGACGCTTTGGCTTGTTTTCCTTGTTGACAAGCTCTGCAAACTCCTTCCTTCTTGAAGGTTTCCTTAGGCAATCATGTGACTATGTTATTTCTGGCTATATAGTTGATAGTTTTGAAGTTTAAGTGTGTTAGCCTTTTGTGTCATAGCCAGTTGGTTTCTTCCTTGTTGAAGCCACTTTCCCAATCTACAACATAGAGTCCTCTTTTTCTTATTCCTCTAAGCTTTGCTTCTCTAGTGGTTTTGTCAGCAATCTCGCAACCTGTATCAAAGAAGGAAACAATATATCATTTTCACTTAGTTGACTGATGCTCAGTAGATTGTGCTTGAGGTTGTCGACGAGGGCCATGCTGATTATTTGCATTCCATTTTGCTCGATGAACCCTCTTTTGATTACTCTAGCCTTTGAGTTGTCACCGAAGGAAACTGAAGGTCCTTGTATTTTTTGAAGATTTGCAAAGATTTCTTCGTCTCCCATCATGTGACCTGAGCATCCACTGTCTAGGATCCAATCCTTTAATTTCTTCGATATTCTACTCGCTGGACCCTGTTCCTGCAAAATAAAAAAAATTAATTTTTAGGTACCCGATCAACTGCAGGTCCTGCAGGATTAGTTCTTTTGATTAGCCCCTTAGGAATCTAGACTTTCATGATTTTTACAGTTTTCTAGTCATCACGTTTCACTACCTTTCCCTTCCTATTGGAGTAATGTAATGAATCAGCATGAAAATGTGTAGTGGTGTGTTGAGCCTTCATAGTCTTTTGGAAATGAATTAGTTTAGACTCTGCCCTCAAGTAGGTGTTCCTCCTACTTGGAGTGTAAGCTGGCTTTCTCACATTCTTAGCAGAATGCTTAGCCTTGCTAGGTTGTGTATGAACCTTCCTAGCAGATGGAACAATCTGTTGGGCTACATACGTTGACTTTGTTAACTTCCTCTCATCAGATATACCTTTCAGTCTCTGTTGAGTGGTCAGTGAGGGATTCGTAGTTTGCCAGCATTTTTGCTGAGCAACTGTCGCTGATCTAGCATTGTCCCCTTTATCTTACCTAGCAGTCTACTGAACTTTTCCGGTTGTTGGGAAAAAGATTATTTTATTTGATCGAACAGGTTCCGCATTGCTGGATTCGCTTTTTTCAAAACCTATTCTAGCAAAGTCATTTGTGCTCCTTTGAACACTTAAAATCTCATCTAGGTCTCTCGTACTTTTAGAAAATTTACATGGACAAGGATTTTGCACAGAGTTTTTGCTTTTCAAAACATCATTCTCTTGTTTTAAATAATAAAAAAATTTGCTTAGAGAGGAGAATTCAGTTTTCAGTTTTGAAAGTTCATCGTCTGCTGACCTAGATTTTTCAATCTCACTGGTCAAAATAGAAAGTTGAGATTTCAGCGAGGAATTTTCTTTTATTAAAACATCTTTCAATGCATGAAATTTTTTAAAAAAAAATTAAGAGAAGTTCTACAGTTATATCTCCTGATTACGAAAAACATGAATCAACAGTATCATTGAAGTAGAAGCAGTAGACATAACAAAATTTGTTACCTGATTTCTCGTAACAGCTAGGGTTGATTCTGCTACCAGCTCTTCATCAACGTCAGCATCTTCATTGACGTTGGCCATAAATACCATGAGAACATCCTCTTCATCTTTTGAGGAGTAGCTTTCATCATCATGATCTGGGATGTCTGGTATTTCTATCATGGTCAGCAGGGCTTTGGCGACGGCTTTTGATGCGCATTTTTCAAAGAGCTTTCTTAATCCCTCCCTTTCTTCCAGATCTACTCGAGGACACTCGAACTTTAGATGGTCGGGGGAGTTGCACTCATAGCAGGTTCTCGGCGTCTTCTTGGTTGTCCGATTGTCTGCTGAGGTTCCTCCTTTATGCCTTTGGCCTTCAGCAGTAGCTTCTGTAGTCTCTTCTTCTGCTCTTCCAGCTTGCTGACTGAGCATTCTGTTTCTTTAGCTTGAGATTCGCTGGTTGATGCGATCTCCTTTGCTGGGCTGGATTGAGTTGGATGATCTGAGTGGAACGGCTTCTTGGTTTTCCACTTCTTATTTGATTCAAAGGTTTGGGACTTTCTACATACAAAAGATAACAAAAGAGATCAAACACATTCTCTACATCACGCGAACTCGTCCGAGCTATGTTCTTAATTGAAGCTTTTCACAAGCTCTCATAACAGAAGCTCGAACACCTGTGAAGTTTATCTTCCAAATGTTATATTGGGATTCCTTCTAATCTTGAAAGACTCTAGCAGTCACTATTGTGGTGCAAGAGTGATCGGTACGGGGAATGCCAACACAAGGATAGGTTCCGAGAAGAACTATAAAACTCCCAGCAGTCGACGTCCAAGGAGCAGGGAGGTTTGTCCTCACTCTAAGGAGCGACACCGGATGAAGATTGGAGATCGAGGTGCTTGAAAGTGCGTACTAACCAGATGGAGGAGCTACTCAACATTAGAGATCAGGCCTGACCTTGTACTCATTCTTCTAGTGAATTTTCAGTCAAATGACTGAAGAGTGGACATAGAACAATTATTAGAACCACTATAAAAACCCTTGTGTCGTTAGCATTTATATTTTGAAGTATAAACTACAATTGAACTAACGAATACACGAGCTAATACATTTAGATAAACACTTGCTAAGTCGAGACCTTAGCAAGACACGTGCAAGATAAATTTAATACTTCCGCTGCATATAAAACACTCTGATCGGGGACCAACAAGTGGTATCGGAGCGGTTGGTCTTTACAGACTAGCTGCTATCGAGTCGCCTAGGACCAGATCCAGATTATCCTTGCATATCTGTGTTTTTGTGTTTAGCTCATGTTCAAGAAAATGGCACACAACGCAAAGCTTCCCAAGTTCACTCCAGATTCCTATTCTACCTGGAAAAAGAGGTTGATGATCACACTGATGAATGTGCATCCTGAGATGAGACGAGTGATCGAAGTTGGACCTATCAAGATCCAGAAGGTGAAGACAAGGGTTGGAGAGGACGTAACAGGACTAGACGTAATGGTGGATAAACCGCTTGAAGAATGGACTCAAGAAGAACGAGCCCTTGATCAACTAAATTACGTAGCCATAGATCTAATATTAGGTGCCTTGTCACCTACTCTAATGGCTGAAGCGTTGGAGTACGATAGTGCTAAAGAAATGTGGGATTTTCTTGGCACTTTAGACAAAAAAATCGGATCAGATGAAGAGAAACAAGCTACAACAATGGGTAGACAGGTATGAATCTTTATGCTTGATTCCAGGTGAAACTATCAAGGACATGGACGCAAGATTCAACAATATTGTAGCTGAGTTAAAGAAGTTGGGGAGAACGTATGAACTTCCTGACATGAATTCAAAGATTCTCTCAAGACTACCTAAGGAGGATTAGTTCGACAAAGTAACCAGTCTAAAGGATAAAGATCTGTCAAAGATTTGTACCAAAGACGTGTTTGCTCAATTGGAAGCCCATGAATGGGATATCGCCCAGATCAACAAAAATGAAGTTGTTCGTGCTGCAGTCAACATCGAAGAACCGATGGAGGGTGCCGTATTTTTTTTTTGTAAGAAAGATGGACAAAAATGGAAAACAAAAAAACCATTCCACTCAGATCGACCCTCTCAGTCCAGTTCAACAAAGGAGATTCCTTCCATCAGCGGATCTCACTTCAAAGAAGATGAATGCTCCGTGAGCGAGCTGAAGGAACAAATGAAGAGACTGCAAAGGTTGTTGCTGAAAGCAAAAGGGAAGAAGAAAGACTTCCAGTAGATTCAACCAACAGACAACAAGAATAGCAATAGAGCACCACAAACATGCTACGAGTGCAATTCCTCAGATCACCTGAAGTTTGAATGCCCAAAGGTAGATCCAGAAGAAAGGGAAAGACTGAGGAAGTTGTTCGAAAGACGTGCATCGAAGGCTATCACTAAAGCCTTATTAACAAGGACAGAACTACCAGACATCCCAAATTATGACGAGGAAAATTACTCATCAGAAGATGAAGATGATGTTCTAATGGTGTTCATGGCAGACATCAATGAAGAGCAGACAGAAGAATCAGCCCTAGCTGTCTCAGGAAACCAGGTAACAAACACTATTTTGTCTATTACTTCAACCTCTGATAATATGCATGACACTATTGATTCTTGTTGCTCAGAATCAGATGTGATAACTGTGGAATACTTGATAAAATAGTTTTCAAAAGTTCTTTCATTAAAGAATATTCTAGTAAAAGAAAATTCCTCTTTGAAGTCTCAGCTTTCAAATTTGACCAGTGAGATTGATAAATCTAGGTCAGCAGATGAGGAAGTTTTAAATTTTAAAATCAAATTCTCCTTGAATGATAAGTATAGTTCTTTAAAACAGGAGGATGAAATCTTGAAAAATAATCACTCAGTGCAAAATGTATGTCAATGCAAATTTTCAAAAATCACGAGAGATTTAGATGCTATTCTAAGTGTCCAAAGAAGTTCGAAGAACTTTGCTGGAATAGGTTTTGACAATGAAAAGTCTTGCGTCGCTGAATCAAGTAAGTCAAAGAAAATGGTTTTTGTCCCAGCCACTGGGAAGATTCAGCAAACCGCTAGGAAAGACAAGAGGGAAACCTCAAGTCAATTGCTCAGCAAAAATGCTGGCAGACTAATATCCCTCAGTTGACTGCTCAACAAAGATTGAACTATCGTTCTGCTGAGAAAAAGCCAGCAAAGTAAATGCATGTAACCCAGCAGACTGTTCCATCTAAGAGGAAGGTTCATACAAATCCTAGCAAGGCCAAGCAATCTACTGAGGTTGCAAAGAAGCCAGCATACACTCCAAGTAGAAGGAACACCTACTTGAGGTTAGAGTCTACGTTAAAACACTTTCAAAAGACAATGACGGCTTGACACACTACTACACATTCCTATGCTCATTATCAAAATCATACCAACAAGAACGGAAGGGAAGTGAAACGTGATGACAAGAGAAACATCAAAATCACAAAAGTCTGGATTCCCAAAGGAATAATCCAGAAAACTAATCCTGCAGGACCCGGAATTGATCGGGTACCGAAATATAACTTCTTTGTTTTGCAGGGACAGGGTCCAGGAAGAAGAATGTCAAGAAAACTCAAAGAATGGATCTTAGATAGTGGATGCTCAGGTCACATGGCAGGAGTTGAAGAGATCTTCACATAACTTCACAAGTTCCGAGGAGCTTCAGTCTCGTTTTGTGACAACTCCAAGGCCAGAGTAATCGGAAGAGAGTGCATCGAGCAAAATAGAATGCGAATAATCAACGTTTCCCTCGTCGATAGCCTGAAGCACAATCTTCTGAGCATCAGCCAGCTAAGCGAAAATGGATACGTTGTTTCTTTCTTTGATACTGGTTGTGAAGTTGCTGACAGAACAACTGGAGAAGTAAAGCTCAGAGGTATCAGAAAAGGAGGACTCTACATTGCTGACGGGGAAAGTGGTCAACAAGCATCGTGCTTCATAGCATTCAACAAAGAAGAGACAAATTGGCTATGGCACAAAAGGCTAACGCATCTAAACTTTAGAACCATCAATTATATTGCCAAAAAATAACATTGTTGCAGGTTTACCACAAGAAACCTTCAAGAAGGAAGGAATATGCAGAGCCTGTCAACAACGAAAGCAAGTCAAAGTGTCCTTCAATTCAAATCCAGAAAAGGCCACTTCAAACATAATCCTTGAGCTACTGCACATGGATTTATTCGGCCTTGTGACACCACCCACTGTAGGTAACAAACAATATACTCTAGTTCTTATTGATGATTATTCCAGGTACACATGGGTGAGGCTACTCAAAAGGAAGGACGAGGTGAAAACTATCCTTCCAGAGCTGATAATTAGAGTCCAAAAAGATAAGGAGCTCACGGTCAAAAGAATAAGATCCGACAATGGTACAGAATTTTGCAATGGAGCATTAATGGATTTTTGCGCCAACGCTGGGATAAGACATGAAAGGTCCACTGCAAGAACACCCCAGCAGAACGGCCTAACAGAAAGAAGGAACAGAACCTTAAAAGAAGTCGTGCGTACAATGTTTGCCGATACGGATCTAAGTCAAAGATAATGGGGAGAAGCTGAAATGAATGCTTGCTACACACAAACCGAATTGGGTTGAATCTTCGCTTCAACAAAACTCCCTGTGAAATATATCATGATCGTAAGCTTTCCTTAGCTCATCTTCGTATTTTTGGCTCATCATGTTATATCCATAATAATGGAAAATCAAAATTTAAGTACTTTCTCTCCCAAAGCCGATGAAAGAGTGATCCTAAGATATGGACATCCATCTCACAAGGGATATAAAGTGCTTAATAAGACAACCAAACTTGTGGAAATAACATGCAATGTTATTTTTTATGAAGCTACTTTAGTGCGCAGGACCATAAGAAGTCAAAGAGATGAGTCTCATGAAACCAATGATGTCAATGGACCTTCAGACTCAAATACTTCTGAAGCTGAACCAAATGATCCGACTAGATTAATGAATGAATCATCATCTCTACTGGAAACCTTGACTGATCAATCGACAGTCAAGAGGGATTGTGATGCAATCAGTAATGCTGAGGCCACCATACAATCTCTCGAAGAGCTTACAGATCAACAGGGAACTCAAGGAGATAAAGATGTTCAGAAATCTAAAGGTTCCCAGAATGGCGAGAGAGCTACTGAAGACAACTTTGCTGAAAACAACCAGGAGCAGACTGCTGAAGACAGAAATACTACACCAGTGATCCAGAATCCAACAGATGACATGCCAGAAGACAGTCACTCAGCAGAAGACATCTCAACAAGGGTAGCAAACAGCTTGGAAACCCGACAGCTTGTTGAGGTTCCAATCTCATAAGAACCCATCGGACCAACCTGCAGTCATTTCATCCCAGTAGAAGAACTACAAAGACAAAAATGGCTGCTCAGAGATCATCGTACTAAAGCAATTCTAGGAGATATTGTTGATCCAATCCGAACCAGACATAGTACACTGCTTGCCTGCTTCATATCACAGGAAGAGCCTACCAAAGTAACAGACGCGCTCAAATCAGCTGATTGGATCAATGCAATGCAGGAAGAACTACCAGAGTTCACAGGGAATCATGTATGGGATCTCGTCGATCGTCCAACACATCAATCAGTAATAGGAACTAAGTGGGTATTCAAGAATAAGCGAGACGAAAATGGACTCGCCGTTCGCAACAAAGCCAGATTAGTTGCTAAAGGATATGTGCAATGCGAGGAATAGACTTCGACGAAACATTTGATCCAGTAGCTTGCTTGGAAGCAATCAGATTATTCCTAGCATATGCTGCTCATCATGGTTTCACGGTATTTCATATGGATGTCAAGAGCACATTCTTTAATGGTGAATTAAAGGAGGAAGTCTACGTGGAATAGCCTCTAGGTTTCGAACGCAGAAAAAAGGTGTGAGACTAAGAAAAGCTCTCTACGGACTAAAGCAAGCCCCAAGATCTTGGTATGAGATGTTATCGCAGTTCTTGCTAAAGAATAGATTCAGGAAAGGAAAGATCGACAGGACATTATTCTTGATCAAAGATGCTAAAGACATTTTGCTTGTCCAAATCAATATGGATGACATCATATTTGGATCAAGAAATTTAAGTCTTTGCGAGATGTTTGCTCGACTTATGCAGACTAACTTCCAGATGAGTATGATGGGGAAAATGTCATATTTCCTAGGTCTACAAGTTCAGCAATCCAGTGATGGGTTTTTTATTCATTTCAAGAAGTATACAAAAGATCTCATCAGCAAATTCTGTCCAGAAAAGACGAAGATGTTGCGGATTCCCATGAGTACAGCATGTCAGATATCAATGGATGAAGAAGGCGAATTCGTAGACCCACAGCATACAAAGGAATAATTGGCTCACTGCTATACTTGACTCCCAGTAGACCAGATATTTCATATGTTGTAGGCATATGTGCTAGATATCAAGCAAATTCGAAGAAATCACACATGGATTATACACGAAAAATTGTCAAATATCTGAAGGGAAAAGAATCTTTAGGAATTTGGTATCCCAGAGCAGACGATCTCACACTCATAGGATACTCAGATTCAGATTTTGGAGGCTGTAGAATTGACCGAAAGAGCACGAGAGGAACATGTCAATTCCTAGGTCATAAGCTGATAAGCTGGTTCAGCAAGAAGCAACACTCTGTAGCAACATCCACAACAGAAGCAGAATACTTAGCTGCTGCTAGCTGCTGCACACAAGTGTTGTGGATCAAGCAACAACTTCAAGACTATGAAGATAGCACTGGTTGCGTTCCAATTTATAGCAACAACAACAGTGTGATGTGGATCACAAAAAATCATGTTCACCACTCCAGAACAAAGCACATCGATATCCGACATCACTTTATTCGAGATCACGTTGAGAAAAAGGATATCTCAGTGGATTACATCAGAACAGAGGATCAGCTAGCAAGCATATTCACCAAGCCTCTAGTAGAAAGCAAATTCAAAGAGCTTTATTTTAAGCTCGGCTTATTGGAATTAGATGAGGTTATGGAAGAATGAGTCCCAGCTCTCATTCTGTTCTTGGATTATATTTCTTAATGGAATTCTATTTTGTTGAACTTCTCAAGACAAAGCAGAATAAGAGTGTGTCCCAGCTCACGCTCTTCAGAAGAAAAAACTCAATATATAAAGAGATAGTTGAGTCCCAGCTCTCAGCAATTCTATAGTCATGTATCAAAGTATATTGGTTCCAGCAGATTACAAGATTGTTGAGTCCCGGCTCTCAGCAGAAGGAAGAAGACTGTTAAATCATTACATATTTGAATCAATCTTGAGAAATTGATCAAATAAGGGAACTGAAGGGATTCGTGAACTGAATCACGAAGTCCGTTTGCAAAGGATCGTTAATTGGAATATCAAAAATAAATTGCTATGCCTATGAACAATCCTAGCATGCTCCTATATTATTATGCATAAGAAGGTTTATGCGGAATACCTGGATCGATGAACTCTGAAGAACGCGTGCGCGGAGATGCCCTTTGATCTTTCCCACGCACAAGGATTTAATTTCCTAACAGATTGAGGAAATAAATCTATGAAAATAATACAATTATTTTTGAAAATAAAGAGGAGAGAGAGAAGAAGAAAAATCCTCCTGATTTGATCTTCTGATCTGTATCCCAACTCGATCTGAAAATCCGGTGAAGATTCTCTATCAGATCCCTTGCCCGGTTGAGAAGCAGAATTTCCTCCTCGTTCTCAGATCTTAGTCGATCACCACAGCTCCCAAACTCTGGTTTGCTGTGTGCAACTTATGATCTTGTGGTGTGTTGAGATCTGAGGAACTGAGGCCTATTTATAGGAAAATACTGGACTCCTATTGGGCTTGAGTTTCATGGGCCAGACGAGGGACCAAAATGCAAATAGCAAATAAGGCCTATCAATTAATTAATTCCCATATTCAACCCAGAATATAGTTAATTAATTAATATTGATTCATTCCACCAGAGAATCAATATTGTCCTACCTATTTGCTACCACGTTTTGAGGTACGGGTTGCATGGGCTCGGTATATCCCCACATTTAAGGTTACAGACATTCGTTAATTAATTTAAGCTCTGACAAGCTATTTAATTAATTAACATCTTATATTCCTGAATCAATCCACTCAAACCTTTTCACTTATGCTTGAACTTAATCAGCCTGCAGGACTTAGCATAACGAACCTTTTGAGCTGTTCAGGGAATGTCACCATCCTATACTGGATGTGGTTACCTAGTTCCAGCACCAGACAGTCATACACAAACTGCTATTACCCAAGATACAGATATACAAGCTCAACTAGAGCCTTTCACTGCAACTCAAAGTAATACACAATTTTCATATACTTCTGTACCTTCATTTAGGCTTAGGATCTCGTCAACCCATAGAGATCTAGATTCTTTTAATATCAGATAAAAGAATCGATCTCGACTTAGGTCCTTATCAATGCGTGCCCCACACCAGCATACCAAGCCATCCAAGATAAGATGCTTATTACTGCGTATGCTGCAGCCTACACCGACAGTTTATCCTGGAACTGTCTCAGCTGTGATAACTATTTATATCTCGCTAGGTCAAACGATCCATACGATCTTTTGTGATCTTCTACACACCGTATGATCTCCCTATCGACGAGATAAGAGGATAATTGCGTTTGCGACACATGTTTGTTAATTCAGACAGGAGATGAACATACAACATTTATGATTCCCAGTATATTAACCAATCGACCTTGTACATAATATACCAATCATAATGCTTTCAGTATATAAATCCATCAATCTCCCACTTATACTCAAAGCATTATACAGGTGCTTTCCAGAGTATAACACGTCTAAATTAATCTAGCTATTACATCAAACATTCTACGTGGATAGCTTTGCCCTCAGCCCAAGGTTACGTACATGCATCTCGTAGACCTTCTGAGGTAGAGCCTTTGTGAATGGATCCGCTAGATTATTTCTTGTATCAATCTTCTCTACTAGCACATCACCCCTTGCTACGATTTCTCATATAATATGGTACTTCCTTTCAATGTGTTTTGTTGCTCTGTGAGTTCGTGGTTCTTTTGAATTAGCCACAGCTCCCGAATTATCACAGTATATCGTGATTGACTTGGGCAGCTTAGGAATCACGTCCAACTCCAGATGGAAGTTTCGAAACCATACCGCTTCTTTTGAAGCTTCAGAAGCTGCCACATATTCTGCTTCCATGGTGGAGTCCGCAATGCACTTCTGCTTTGCACTCCTCCATGATATGGCCCCACCTCCCAATGTAAACACATAGCCAGAGGTGGACTTCTTTTCGTCTCGGTCTGCCTGGAAATCCGAATCAGTATAACCCACAGGGCACAACTCCTCACACTGATAGACGAGATGGTAGTCTCTAGTCCTTTTCAGGTATTTGAGTATGTGCTTTACCGCAGTCCAATGCGCCTGTCCAGGGTTAGACTGGTATCTCGCTACCATGCCTACAGCAAAGCAGATATCTGGCCTCGTACATAGCATTGCATACATGAGGCTCCCCACGGCCGATGCATACGGCACGTTCCTCATTTCATCTTTCTCCCTTTGTGTCATCGGACACTGATCCTTGGAAAGATATATGCCATGTCTGAAGGGTAACAGACCTTTCTTGGCAGTTTGCATGCTGAAACGGGCAATCACAGTATCCACATATGATCCTTGAGACAAGGTCAACATCCTTTTATTGCGCTCCCGCAATACTTTTACCCCTAGGATGTATCCTGCCTCCCCAAGGTCCTTCATATGAAACTGCTCGGATAACCACCCCTTTATGCCCGACAATACTTCCACATTGTCGCCAAATAGGAGAATATCATCTACATAAAGTGCAAGGAACACCACGCTTACGCTGACACATAGACGGTACACGCAACTCTCGTTTGAGTATTGTGAAAATCCATAGGATTTAATCACTTCATCAAAACGCAGATTCCATGACCGTGAAGCTTGTTTAAGTCCATACAACGACTTCCTTAGCTTCCAGACCAAATGTTCTTCTCCCTTCTGCACATAACCTTCTGGATGTTGCATATAGATGTCCCTACCTTCTTCAAGGTACCCGTTTAGAAACGCGGTTTTGACATCCATCTGCCAGATTTCTAGGCCCTTATGTGCTGCTATGGCTAGGAGAATACGAATGGTCTTAAGCATGGCTACCGGTGAGAAGGTCTCGTCATAGTCTAGACCTTCTTTCTGACTATAACCCTTCGCCACCAGCCTTGCTTTGAAAGCTGTAATTTCACCATTCGCTCCTTTCTTTCTTTTGTATACCCATTTGCACCCTATGGCTCGACAGCCATTTGGCAAATCAGTTTTCTGGTATACATCCATAGCCGTAATGGATTCTATTTCAGAATCCATGGCGATCAGCCATTTGTCTGCATGTATCATCTAGTCCGTTTTCTGGGATCAAGTAAGAAGACTCTCCTACAAACATGTACCTTTCGGGTTGGTGGACAACCCTCCTACTGTGACGAGTCATCTGAACCGTGTCAGTAGTTGGCACAGTACGCGTTGGTCCCATGCCTTGCATTAGTGGCAGTGTTGGTATAGCCTCACCTATTGTAGGTGGATTTACCATTACACTGGGCTTTCTTGATGGAATTGCTTCTTTGTCCTCAAGCTCGTGGAGGACAATTTCACTCTTGGATCTGTGGTTTCTTACATATTCGTCCTCCAAGAATCTTGCGTTGGTACTGACAACGACTTTCTGATTCTCAGGACAATAGAAGTAACCACCTTTCGTTTGCCTGGGATACCCTACAAACAGCATCAGCTTACACCTACTTTCTAACTTATCAGGTTCCTTTGTCAGCACATATGCCGGACAACCCCAAACCCTCACTCTGTTCAAACTTGGCTTTCGCCCATACCAGAGTTCCAGAGGTGTTTTAGGAACTGATTTAGAAGGTACCAGGTTAAGCAAATAGGCCGCTGTCTCCAAGGCATATCCCCAAAACGAAATCGGCAAGCTTGCATAACTCATCATCGACCTGACCATTTCCAAGAGAGTTCTATTTCTTCTTTCCGCTACACCATTTTGTTGAGGGGTTCCTGGTGCAGTCCACTGGGATGTAATCCCGTTATCTGACAAGTACTGCAAGAACTCGTTACTGAGGTATTCTCCACCACGATCTGATCGTAGTGTCTTGATAGTCTTACCAAGCTTCTTTTCTACCTCAGTCCTAAACTCTTTGAATTTCTCAAAGCATTCAGACTTCTGGCGAAGCAAATAGACATATTCGAATCTTGAGTAATCGTCAATGAATGTGGCAAAATACTCATAACCTCCACGAGCTTGCGTGGACATTGGTCCACATAAGTCAGAGTGGATCAATTCCAACACATTCTCTGCTCGAGACTGACTTGCCTTAAAAGGCCTGGTCGTCATCTTTCCTTCTATACAGGACTCACAGATTTGATGTGGTACCACTTGGAAAGAATCCAAGAGCACATCGCATGCTAATTGTTTGATCCTCTTTAGATTGATGTGACCTTGTCTTAAGTGCCAGAGATATGTTTGATCCTCATCGGAAGAAAACTTTCTCTTTAAATGATTATTATTATTAGATGAGTTTGCAACATTCACGGAAGATTTATGCATACAATCAATGATATAGAGAGAGTCAATCAGTTTGCCATGACAGATAACACCGTTATTACCAATGATAGAAACTCCACTATCAAAAATAACTGAATATCCATCACAAAATAACTTGGAAACTGAAATTAAGTTCCGCCGAAAAACCGGCACATATAAAACATCTCTCAAAATCAAAACATTGTTTTCAAAGCATAAAGTAAAATCTCCAATGGCTACTGCTGAGACTCACTCTCCGCTGCCCATTGAGATGTAATCTCGTCATGCTTCAGCTGCCTTGTCGGCCTGAACCCCTGCAAAGTATAACAAACATGATCCGGAGCTCCAGTATCCACTACCCAAGAATGGGTAGAAACTGATGCTAAACATGTTTCCGTTATAAATGCACATGACGTACCTTGTCTATCCGTGCTAGGAACTAGACAATTTATTTCTCTTCGCTTGCGTTTGCATGGCCTGGTGATAATTTCTGCCTCATCTATTTCATCCAACTTCTTAAGCATTTCTTTTGCTTTAGCATTTGCCTTGTCAAGAGCTGACAAAGTTGGAGCAAACTCAAATGCCATCATGTCAGATTTCTCTCGCAACAGGGCCCTGAGTAACTCATGAAGAGCAAACTCGCACCTGGCACCGAGAGATTTGATGAAATCACCATAAGAAT